>JAULKK010000746.1:0-10604 GCA_032355705.1 Rubia peregrina
GCTTAGAAATATCCCTCTTCTCTGTGGACGACCCCGACTTGCCAAACTATCTACTTAGTTGTATTTAGTAAGCAAAAAGGGCTTATAAATTACATCTTTGAGAGGTACGGCGACAACCTTCCACCAAGCAAGCAAACTCTGATTACAACTCACATAGTATTATAAGGACTTGGCCTCGAGGGAAAAGGTGGTCAACGCCCAGCGAGCCAGGTAAGGGAATTCCGAGTACAAATCTAAAAGTATGGGAAGGACTCCACCTTGAGGAAGAAGATGGTCAACGACTATGATCATCCGCCTAAGGTCGTGAATTAGAAAAAAAGTAATAAATGTGGACCATGATAAGTGGAAATCATGTAATAAGGCGACTATAAATAGAGACTCGAGACAAAAACACAAGTAATGGCATTTTTCTAGAGATAATTCAATACAAACCAAACTACTAACTTAGGCGTGGGAACTTAACCACGGGGACGCCCCTAAAACCTTGTTTTGCAGGACAATTAACAAAGCATGTTGCACCGCCCTGATTCTGGTTACTATGTCTACCCGTAAGGATTCTCCGCATCAGTGGCGTCATCTGTATGGACTAAATGTTTCTTCTTGTCCTTCACAGTACCCAAAAAGGTCAGGATTCCCCTGTCAATATATCTCTTACTTGACGCAATCACAAAAATCGCCAACATAAACGAAGCAAACTACAACGAATCAGTACACGCGTATGCCATAAAGAAAAAAAGCGATCGCAGAGACAACATACATCTATTTTACACCAAAAATTTCTATCCTAGTTCTACCCCCATCGATAAGGTACGCCCCAAAAAACTAAACTATATGCATGCAGTAACATTGGGAATTTTTTTAAAAAACTTTGCATGTCTTATCACCCACTTGTTCGCTCAAATCCTAGAAATTAGGTTTCTAATAAAGTCGTAATTGAGTCAAAATGTAGTCTTGGAAATTAGACCTTTCGTAAGGAAATAAACGGTACGACAAGTACCGAACAAAGTACAACAACAAAAACTAAAATAAAAGCTTGGTCAAAAGGTCCCAATAAAATTCCAATCTATTTTGGGGTCGGAAAACTTAAGATAGACATTAAAATAAATATTTTAGCAATAGAATGATGTTTCTAATCTATTATATTACATTGAGGAATGTTATTGTTCCAAATAGAAAACCATTTACAGTAAATAGAATAAGAAACTAAGTCAAAGTGGCAGAGAATCCCACTTTGTTGATGGTACAATGACCACCATTGCCTCATTAAGCATAGGAAGAATGGGCCACCATAGAGTTATCTAGGGTGCCCTTTCATAAAAAAGGCACCTAATAGGAAAGTAGTTAAGTGTGTCGATAAAGCGCTCTTCATGCTATTGGCATAATTTACCCCATCCTAGCACAGCCGAACAAAGCCCTAGAGCTAATCCAACAGGCATGTTTGTCAGTCGTACAACCTAGTTATACCCTAGAGCCAATCCAGTGCGAGTCTAGGTTTCAACTTAGGTCGGTTACCCTTAGTCCTTGTCATCTGCGGTCTAGCAGGTGGAGTTTCTTCATCCCATTGCACCTCGACCTTGTGTTCAGTGATCCCAATCGCCAATCCTAGCAAACAGAAGAACTAAATATCAATAACACTTAAATGGTTCTTAAGAATAAATGAAACATAGAATTGTATGAGTTACGACTTACAACTTGACTGAACTCTCTTATAAAATCCTGTAAGAAACCTTCACCCAACCTACGCCACTGGAAATGGTGATAAATCCTCTAAATAACCTATCACTTGACCAAACTAATTGTTGTTTATCTAATGATATTAAATCAATGAGTTTGATGAAGACGTATACGCTAAGGGACATGAAAAATGACCCTGTTATTTATGCCTTTTAATTCATAAGTTTCTTATTGATAGTAAAATTGATACGATGATTGAGTCTCTTAGATATATGTGGTATTCAATAGAATGACTATAACATTCTGAGTTACCTTTATAAAGGTGAGGTGTCTCTTAAGAAGAGAACTCAAGAGTCATTGAAAGTATAAAGTGCTTAATAATTTGTACAAAATCAGACATCGCTAATTATGGAAAGTAAGATGATACACGAGCAATGTAGACGCGTAGATGTGGCTTGAATTATTTAGAGAAACGATTCTCTCATGCTAGATTCATAGAGTAATCCAAATACATTATGTTGGACAAATTTGGGGTAGCAATGACATTTAGTGGTGGATTTCCTGGGATAACCAAAACATTTGTATGCTTATTGGTGTAGCATAAAGCCATATCGATGATGGTGTGTCTCAACGTGGATAATATACCATTGGACGACAAGTCTATATGAAAACTATTAATGTTGACTATGTAAGGTCAATATAATAAGGTTTTAACCAATTTCTTGACGAAGAACTTAAATCATAGGGAATAGATTTAAATCCAATAAATGGTGAGTTACATACGTGGACACCCAACATGTGTGACAGGAGATCCCAAGATGTACGTTCAAAGAGACAACTAAACTGCAAAGACCCATTGCGATCATTGTGGGGGTTTCATACTTCCTGTCTTATTTCTATGATAAAGACACAATGATGTTAATGGAAGTTAAGCTTTAAATTGCTCTTAATGATTCATGTCATTACGTGTTTAGTGCTTGAAAGAGCACGTAGTTTACGTAACTGTTCTTACACCAAGAATCACCTGTATAAGCAGGAAGTGTGGCCAGATGCAATTCTTTAGAAACCTTATAGAACTAGGTGTGTGTCATGGCCTGATTAATGGACACAGCAGAGGAAAACATAAGGGATAGGAAAGATGTGTGTGGGAAGTGCATTTTTGTTCATAGAAGTGGTAGGGGAAGCTCAAGGAAATCGCGTGTACATCCTAACTAGTGGGCTAAGTGTACTCTCTCAAGGGAAAGTTCAAAGGGTGACATATATTTATCCTATCCAGCATCTATGTCGTCAAAATGAATCCATCACCAAGTTAAATTTCGTGTGTGGCGTGATATTTCTAATTCCTACATCAATATCTATCAATGTGGGGGATTGCTGAAAAATGATGGTTAAAAAGGTTGAATTTCATCAAATTGGGCATAATTTTGAGTGGGACCCAAAGAGATATAGGGTGGTAGGATGTCTTTTTAGGTTCTTCTTCGTGAGTACTCTAAAATTGACTATTTAAACTCTCAAAAACTGATCAAGGGTGAATGAGATATGGATGCTCAAAGTGTCACACTTGAAAGAGAAAAATGGGGACGAAATTGGCCCAAATTATTTTTTCCATGGACTGTCTAAAACTCGTGTGGACCACGTGGAAGTCTCTAGAATGCCCAACCGCATAATATATGTGGAATTACTTGTGTGTAATTCTTAAGAGATAAGAACGAAAAACTTTCATATTTTGTGAGATATCTTATCTTAAATTAATACGTGATTTATCATGTTTAACATGCTAAAGAATATTGTGGAAGTATTTCTTTCTTCTTTTTTTCAGCAGATTCAATTCAAGTATTCTTGGAATGTTCTTAGATTTGATGAGTTGGTGATTGGAGATAATTTTTCTCTAATTAAAGAAAACTAGAATATCACATTCTCATGATTAGACTCTCTAAGAGTAGTATAAATAGAGACTCTAAGTCGGTCACGTAACCTGCACCATTTCTCAAGTCTCTCCATATTCTAAACTTGTGTCTTCTTTCTTTCTCAAAGTTTCCTTCTATCGCTCTGTATGTGATAGTCCTTCGGGCCTTGTATGAATCCAAGGCAACTCACATGTGTTAATTATTACCTTCGATGGTTTTACCCTGGGGAACGATGTCCGCGGTAGGACTCATTCGTTTCAAGGGCAGCAAGTTTACTCGTGACTCCATCATATTGTGCTTACTTGAAATCGTGATTTAAGCTATGATATTTGTTATTTAAGTTATTCGATTGTATGCATGAATGATTAAAGAAAGATTATTATTCTTGCATATGTTTATTACTCATTCAATTTTCATTATTTAATTTTTGAATGATATTATCAATATATTCTCAACACTAAGTACTTGTAAATGTTGTATTTACCACTTAGAGAGGATATGTAGCTTGTTAGTAAATCAATAATTATATATCAGCGGAATATTATATAACTTTAAACTTATTTCATGCCAAGAATACGTTGTAATCAAAATTTTATATATTTATGATTGATGAATAATATGTTTGTATAACCTCTATAGAGAATAAATTTGATAATCACGATCTGAGGTGAATTGACTACTAGCCGCACAAATGTCCGACTTCTATGGTGTCCACACGAACTGCCATCTAAACATCCTCTCGGGATTAACCGATTGCTAGATAGATAATTATGTCTAATTAGTTCATTTTTATTCTCTTTTAATCTCAATAACCAAGATTATAATTAAGGTTTATTATTGGGCTTGGCCTAATCATTGCCAAAACCCTAGTACCTTATTTATCATTGGTATACACCTTCCTGAGTCATACAAAACCTAAACCAAAAGGCAACACCTCATGAACAGCAATCCAGGTAAGTGAACTCCGAGTACAACTCGCATAGTATTGGAAGGACTCCACCTTGAGGGAAAATATGGTCAAAACCCAGCGAGTCAGGTAAGCGAACTCTGAGTACATTTACCTTTAGGAAGAAGATGATCGACACCCATGATCATCCCATCAAGGCCACGACTTAGCAAGTACAAGAGCAACGTGAACCACAATCAGCAAAGATATGTAGTACATCGACTGTAATTAGAGATTCGGGAAACAAACACAGGTAATAACATTTTTTCAGAGATAAGTCAATAAAAACAAAAAAATACTAACTCACGCATTGGAGCTCGATCCTGGGGACCTCCTCATGACCTTGTTTGGCAGGACAATCAAGAAAGCATGTTGCACCACGCTGATTCTGGTTAATATGTCGGCCCAAAAGGTTCCCCTGCATTACTGGCGCCATCTCTGAGGACTTTTTTTTTCTCGGCCTTCATCATACCCTAGAAAGGTTGGGATTCCCCAGTCAATATATCAATTACTTAAGACAGTCAGGAAAATTTTCAGTATTAACGAAGCAAACTACAAGGAAGTAGCACCCAAGTAAGCTAGAAAGGACAAGATGACAACAGATACAACGGGGATCTGTTTTACACCAACGATTGATATCCCAGTTAAATCCCCACTGACAAGGGATGCTGCAACAAACTTAAATCTATGCATGCAGTGACAATGACAAAAATAAAAACAGTTGCACATGTCTTATCAAGAACCTTTTTGCTCAAATCCTAGAAATTAGGCCTATCATAAAGTCGTAATTACTACAACGATGAAGTCTTGGAAATTAGGTCTATTATAAAGAAACTATAGGTACGAAAAGTAACAAACTAAGTGCAACAACAAAAACTAAAATAAAGGCTTTTTCAAAAGGTCCCAATAAAATTCCAATCTTTTTTAGGGTCTGAAAACCCAAGATAGACATTAAAAAGGGATTACAAAAATAGAACGATGTTCCTAGTCTATTAGATTACAATGAAGAGCTTTATATCATTCCAAATACCAAACCTATTACAGAAGAATAAGAAACCAAATCCAACGTGGCGGACAAGCCCATTTCGTTGATGGTCCAGCGGCTTTCACTGCTTCATCGAGCATAGGACAAACGAGCCACCACAGTGTTATCTAGGATTCCCCTTCATAAAAGGGCACCCAGCCTAAAAGTAGGCAAGTATGGCAATTAAGTGCTCTCTCACCATCGGCATAATTTACCCCATCCTAGCACAACTGAACAAAACCCTTGAGCTTATCCAATCAGGCGCATCTATAAATTGTACAACCCAATTTGTCCCCTAGAGCCAAGTCGCCGCGTGGATGCATACGCTCCCTGAACATTGGGCAGAAACTCTGCTGAGCTGGAACACTTCAAGGTTGCACTGATAGGCACCACTTATTTTTACATAATAAAGATAGTAACATGTCGGGTTTAAGCCAGTTTCATACCTCGTCGTCCCTCAATCCACTCCACCCTCGTTGGATTGGCAACCAACTCCCTCATCAGGCCTAGCTTTCTTCCCCCACTTAAAATCCTTTTCTAGTAAAATGTCATCCTTCCACAATGGCATTGTGCTACTACCACAACACATCACATACAAAATTTTATCCCCCTTGCTCCAATAGTTGTCAGGTACCCCCTTCACGATATCAATATTTGGCATAGAAAGTTCAAACGACACCTAAATCTCAGTAGCGTCAACCATACAACGACGATAACACGTGCAAAATAACTGTATACTGGATTCTTTCTTAACCTTGTAGAATACTCGCTCGAAACCTACCAATATCGCTACCCCAACAGATGCAACTAGGCAAGGGCAACCCCATAAACCCCCAGTACGCTCCAAAAGTAGTCTAGCATGAGAAGGGATAGACCATACTGCAATTGACACTCATAAACATATCCAGAGGAGGCCTCGTGATTACTTCACCACCACTGCTGGAGCTGTGAGCTCAGAAGCATATATAAATTAAGAATACTATCACAACCTACTATTGCCATATTAAACCATGTTACAAAGATGATAACAGGTTTTGGGGAATTAAAATTGTTAATTTTCCTTTAGTAACTTTTAAGTGCACTAACACTAACTGCACCCCCAAAGCCCCTTTTTATAGTTACAATTCATCTCTAAATTTGTGTGACATTAACAGCTGTAAGATTAATAAATAAACTGATTGATTGTACTTTGCCACAAATCTTTACCCAAGTAGCCGCCCTTCACTTTGCCACCAAACTATACCGCTACCCCACAAAATGTTCCATATTCACTTTATTATTTTAGTCCATAGTTACACTTTCCACATTCCAATAAAAACTATGTCAGCTCAACTCACTACGACCCCTTGGCTAGGGGAGCTTCTGGTATACACCTCCCCGAGCCATGCGAAGCCTAAGCCAAAAGTAAACACCTTATGATCAGCAAGGTAAGTAGGTGAACTTTGAGTATAACTCACATAGTATGGGAAGGAATCCACCTCAAGACTGAGCCAGGTAAGCAAAGTTTGAGTACAGATCGCTTATTATGAGAAGGACTCCACCTCAAGGAGAAATATGGTCAACACCCATGATCATCCCTACAAGACCATGAATTAGAAATGAAAAGATCAATGTGGACTATGATTAGCAGAGACCACACAGTATGCCAGCTATAAATAGATATTCAGGACAAGAAGACATGTAATGACATTTTCAAAAGATAAGTCAATACAAACCAAAATAAATAACTTAGGTGCCAGAGTTGGATCACATGGACCTCCTGGGATCTTTTTTTACACAAATTTGGACTTCCCCCAAGTGCATTAGGGAAAGGCGGCGGGAGATTAACTCTCGCCTCAGGTGTTGGAAACTCCTTGATGGTTTCCTCCACAGCCAATTATTGCTCCTCCAATTTGGTTTTGTTGTTGTCTACGATCAAGTCATCCTCTTGAAGGATTTCCTTCTCACGCTCACGCACCTCCTTACCGATTCTCAACTTTAAAGTGCTCACATTTCTCGGATCGACCTCCAGTTGGAAGGGAAGATTGTCGAACTATTTGACCTCAAGTTGGCTTACCGAGGTGGAAAGTTGCCTTAAATATCAAGATTCTTAATGCTTTAAAATGCCCTAGTCCTAAGATCTTCAATCTCTCGCCTTGTACGCTCTGCAAAGATGTCATTTTCTTGGCCAATTGAGAGATTGCATCAAGGATTTCCTCTCAACCCTACTTCTAAATGAGGCTTTGTTGTTAGAAGACCCTTATCCCCTTGGATAGGATTGAGGTGAGCTTATCCACCTCAGTTTTACCCTTGCATTCAGTTCTCCTCACACCAACAAAAGTTGGGGTGATCGCAGTACCTAGGGTTAAAGGTGTTTGAGTAGGGATCTTGCCTCTCTCCTCCTTGGTTCCCATAGAACCCTTGTTACTTTTTCCTAGCAAACGGTGGCCTATTTCCACCATTGTTGAAATCCAATGCCTTAACTTCATCAAATTCCTCCACCACTTGCGGGCACACATCTGTGTGATGATCAAGATTACAAACACCACACACTTTTGCTTGTTGGACTCCCATTTTCATAAATCTTTCAGCATGAAGGCAAATTCTTTCATTGGGGATTGAGATGGTTCATCCACGTGATTCACCCTAGACCTTGTACCGAATTGCCTTCTTCTGTTTGCCATCTTCTTGAAGAGTGTCATTGCTTCCCTTTGGCTCTTGTTGGAAATCGAACCATTGCAAGAGGAATTCACCATATGCATGTCATCATCGCACATCCCTTCGAAGTAAACTAAGTATCCCTCCTTGAATAGATCGTATGGGGAGCTAGCCAACAATCTCTTAAATCTTTCCCAATACTCGTAGAGGGACTCATTAGCAAACTAAGAGATGATGGAAAGTTGCTTCTTCAACCTCGCAGACTTTGAAGCTGGGAAGTATTTCTCGAGAAATATACGCTTCATATCCATCTATGAGATTATACAATGGGTGGTAGATAGTATAATCAATTTTTGGCCGAATCCTGAAGTGAGAAGGGAAACGCCCTCAAATTGCAGTCTTCTTCTGAAACACCCACCAGCTTCATGTTGGTACATACTACGTGGAACTCTAAAATATGCTTGTTTGAATATTCTCTGGCCATCATATGGAAAGTCTACAAACAATGGATCATACCGCTCTTGAGTTCACACATCACATTGGGTGGTAACGGTGAGAAAATGATGCAAAGTGGTTGATTCTCCAAGTTTGGAGCCGTCAAATCTCTCAAAGTGCGGTTGTTCTCCATCATTTTTCTTTTTCTACAGCTATTGAGAGTGATTCTTGTGGAAATTCCGTTTTAGGTCTCCTCTTCCTTCCTTGCCTACTACCTATGTAGTTCGTTGGACTATGTAAAACTCCCAAGTTCTTGGCATGGGTGTGTACCATAAACCAGGAATAAAATAGTGGCCAACAAAAATCAACACAAGCAAAATAGGTTAGACGTAACCGGAAACAAGTAGGAAAGCTCAATAACAAAAACCAATCAAAAACAAAAACAACACTACTTACTCAACTAACACGTTATGCAAGTCAACTACTAGACCGTTAAACTAACATCCCCAGTTATGGCACCAAAATTTGATCATCCACCTCCTGGCATTGCTAAATTAATTAACCATGGGAGATCCACTAAATTAATCGAGAGGAGAACGATATCTAAGATAGAAATTTGGATGTTGCTCCTATTCCTACTACAATACTACCAATAATGGTAGATAGTGGCAAGTACCGGGGTTATTTACAGAGATGTTAGGAATCTAATAATCAACTAAACACAATCGCAGTCAGGTAATCAATTCGACCACGTGTTAGGAATAAATAGTGTTGTGAAAACAGTCATTGGGGGGAATTCAACTATCAACTACAAGCATGCAATCAAAGAAATGAACAATATAAACTAACACTCGCTGGAAATTTGCGTAATATGGTCAATGTTATTTTAACCATTGATTTCATTAAATACTAGAACTCAACCCGATTCTAGTATTTGAGTCACGTGGTGCGGACAATGGTCAAAACTTCCCCCCATCCGTCACATAGAGGTGCGCGTATAAAATCTTCCATCAGTCTCGCCTCCGCAACTAGGGAAGTGCCACAATGGCTATGACATTTGGTGAGGGTCATGATAGCTTTTGGCTCATGTCGGGCTTGTGCGGTTTGCGCCAGCCATGGCTGGTTTGCTTGGCTAACTTTTTTTCTCCACTACGGGTGAACGGTTGGTTCGATTTGGAAGTTCTTGTAGTCAATTTTATAGCGCTCAAAAAAACAAATCCAATGGTGACACCCTCAAGTGCTGATTCTTTTCAGATTTTTCCCAGAACTCCATGCAACCTTGAACAATGATCCATTTATTTCTCATTTGAATCTTCCTTTCTTGGTCTCGATTCCATCTACTTCCACGATTTGGAGTTTGTGGCCTTCGATATTCTACCATCCTTACGAATGGCCTTCAAATATATACTACCACCCTCGCGGATGGCCTTCCACAAAAGAAAATGAAAAAGCACTCATGATCAACCCACTTATAACAACAAAGAGGAAGATCTAGGCACCCGTAAATACAACGTGTCCATTAGTCTCAATTAAGTCTAAAAATGTGGGATTCAGACAAGAAAACCAAAAGTGGTCGTCTAAACCCTTTGTCGTGCAAACATAAACAAAACTAGCAAACAACCAAACAAAACATGATAATAAATGTGTTATATGCATTTGCTAACACATGCATAATGGTGCACATCAATACACTTATCGATGAACATGTCTCTTTTGGGGTGATTAAAGATGCTTTGCATCCGATAGTGCACACTAACTTGCATCCGAAAAAGAAGCAAGTTAAGGAATTAGTCACTCCTAAACCCCTTCCGATTGCCAAAATCAACAAGAATGTATCTATGATTGAGAAAAATGGTCTTGTTTGGTATATCTCGCCAAAAATTAAGGGTAAGCCTAAGGTAATGTGGAGACCCATCCACAAGTATGTGGTTGTTGGTGGTGTTAATGATGGTGATCCTGGTGACCCATCAAACCGTTCTTA
>JAULKK010000755.1:0-10604 GCA_032355705.1 Rubia peregrina
TGTTTGACCAACGATAACTTTATTTATGTATAATACTGGTGTATTAAAATTTGATGTTTAGAAAATACATCATTCAGAGAATCCAATGATATCTCACATAATGATATTTGTATCTATATACTGGTTAAAATTTATGGTCAACTGTGTTTGGAGAAAGTTGACTAAAAAGTGTGCAGTTTGAATTGGGACAGAGGGAGTACATATAATAAAGACATATGGAAAATTGATAGAATAATGTCACTGAGGAGGTCTCCTGATAGGTGGCTGATCCTTAAGTCATGACATGTCACTGTATTTTTTCACTTATATATTGCATATAACAAACTATATACTAAATTTTAAAAAAATAAAAATAAAATGTAATTTTAATTATTATGTATTTTTATTTTCCCATTCAAATACACATAATTACTTATTTTAACTTATAAATTATAACTCTTATTTTTTTAAAAATTACCAATTTTAAGGTAAAAATTATGGGATTTATCAATAAGTTTATGGATAGGCCACCCCGAGACTTTCTCATGTGCATTTATACCCCCACTTCTTGTGTTTGTGCAGTATGCCTCCCAATTTTTTGAAAGTGCACATGCTCTTGGTCTCACCTAAAAATTTAGTCAATTGTGATCTTTGTCTGATTCAGTTGAAATGACTTATTTACCCCTCCTTAAAAAATAAAAGGCTTAAAATGTATATTGACCATTTTGTCCTCCCAAATCCCAATTCATTCTCATTTTATATTGAGATTTTGAGGGTTTAATTCGAGTTCTACGAGATCAGGAGCCTTGTGCGGCAAAGTGGTCAGCGAAGAAAACAAACATCCGCTCTCAGGTCAAACGACACTGCTCGCTTGAAGAAAAGTACTTTGAGTGACATTGAAGGTACTGTATCTTTTGCATATTACATGTGTTTTCCTCCATCTTGTTTTCCCCATTTCATCTCCATAAGCCTCTCTTTATATCCATCTCTTAAGCCCTGGTACGATGCTTTTCCTCTCACCAAAACCTCATTTCTTATCCACACCCAAAATGACTTCTGCAAATGTCATTTCTGTTGCTTCAATCCTCGCTTCTACCTCCAAGAAAGTTATCGATCACTCAACCGCAGTTGATTAGAGGGGTTGCTTAGTACTTCCACTCATTTTTATCCATTATTACTCATGTCTTTGTCGTTTCACTCTTCAACAGATAAGAAAATAAACACAAGAAAGAGCGGTATTGTGATAATTGGTTTCGAAGTTTGGCTTGTTGTTAACCTAAATTTTACGTGTTATAATAATTTTATGCGTAGATTCTGATTTGTTTGCAAAGAGATGAGTTTGTTCTCGAATTTTAATTTTCCAAACTTCTTTTGTAATTTTTTTGGATGTTAATAATAACGATATGAAGTAATATAATTGTATGAAGTGCTGATATAACCCTTCAATTTTAAAACAAGTGCTGACACTGAATGTTTAAAATAAGTTGTGATATAACCTTGGAGTTCATGTTCATTTTCCAACGACGAGGCCCACTCAAGGGGTAAAATTGTCCAAAAATTATATTTAGAATAGAATAGGGGTATTATGGTCATTTTTCAGTCCGCTCAACGCTGGTCTCCAGCTATAAGTGTATGAGTTTTTAGTCACTGTCGGTCAAGGGGTATATGTGCACTTTTGAAAAATTAGAGGGTATATTTGCACAAACCCATGAATTGAGGGATATGAATGCATTTTAACCAAATCGATATTTAAGAAACTACTCGTTACGGAAAATCCAACAATATCATATCGATTAATACTATTACTTATATATCTATTCAAATATATGGTCAAAATTTGATAGAAAATAGTGTTGAGTAATAAAATGTTAAATTTGAACTGGGACAGAGAGATAATTATACTTTAAAAATTAAATATCATACTATTAATGTGTATTGTATATGTATTGAATGTATATTTTAGAGTAAACTACTAGAATAATCCCAACTTTAGGCTGAAACTGTCAGTATAACCCTGCAAAACGAGAAAGGTCTAAAATAACTCTAAATTTATTGTGTATGTGCTAGTATAACCGTGGGAGCCGTTGACTCCAATTGTCAATGCTGAAAATGGCCAGATTTTATGAAAATGATTATTATACCCCTGCTAAAAAAGAAAAAAAGGAAAAACTGAAAAGGTCATTTTTAGCAGCTCTGGTGAATCATTTTGGGTCTTTATTTGAAGGTGAACTACTAAAATAATATATAAAATTAGCTTCTATTGTGGGTGAATCATTCTCTCCGGCCGGATTTGAGCTTTCTTCTTCACCTTCAGCCCTTGCAGTGGCCGGAATATGGAAACCCACCTTAACTTAACTAGCTCTAACTCCAGCGAGCGTCACCTCCGGCAAACGACAATGCCTTCAAAATCCTGAAAAGCTCCAGCATTCGTCACGCTTACGGTGAATTGACGATGCCGAAATGATTATTTTTGAAGAGCTCCGGCCTCTCACCACGACAGAACCACCATTTCCACCCACACTGGGTTCGGGTAGGTGGGGACCATCGATGACGTCGGACTTGCGTCCTTGTTGGTGGCGCCATAGACCATCTTTCCCCGGGAAAGCCTCATGCAGATAGCTTCCTTCAGGAAAAATCGCTCACCTGAAATGAAACGATGTTGTCGCCGCTTGCGGTGAATCAAAATCGCAGTGGTGATGCAGGGCAATTGGTCTATGTCAATACAAAAATAAGGGGTGGTGGTGGAGATAAGATGGGGGGCGAAGAGAAGAAGGGGTGGTGGTTGGAGGTGGTGGTGGAGAGAAGAAGGGGTGGTGGCAGGCGATGATGCGGTGGTGACGGGCGGTGGTTGGGGTAAGCATGGGTTCCGAAGAAGAAGAAAAGGGGTAAAATGAGAATTCAGCTTATGGGCCAAAGGGTATTTTGTGATTTCATGTCCAATCAACACCTAAATTGATGAGTCAATGCTGGAAAAGTGCCAAAAGGTTATGACTTCATAATTCAGCCTAAAATTAGGGTTATTTTGACACTTTCTCATTTTTCAAGATTATATTTTTACGTTCAACCCAAAGTTAGGGTTAGAAGTGTAACATTCCTATATTTAAATATTTTTATTTGTGCATACAATATTTAATGCACAATAATATATATATATATAATGTACATTCATATAGTACAAAATACACAAAATAAATTTGAAAAAAATGATATTCATGGTATCTTAGAGATATTATATTAAGTTAAACATGTAAGTAATAAAGTGTAAAAAATGTAAAAAGAAAGAAATGTTGTATAAAAAATAACTTTTAAGTTAGAAATACAATATTCAAAATTTAATAGTACAAAATTTAATTTTAAAATTTAAAATATTAATTCAACAACTACTCCATAACTTTTTAAAAATTTGTTATTTACTATACCCTTTCAAGTGATCTCATTTAAATTGGTATCAGAGCTTTTGAAATATACTCCGCATTTAGTAAAAGGATAATTTAGCACAAAATCAAACAAATATCATAAAAATGTAGAAATAAATTATGGAATAGAAAGGGTGATTTCTTTTTTTTTTAAATACATATAAGCAACCAAATTACATATAAACATCCTACTCTATGATCTAATTAGGAGACACCACCATTGAATCTATTGAAGTTTAATGGAGTTTGAAACTCCATCTATTTGAATAGCTAGAGATGCCATCCTAAGAGCACCCAAACGATGCACCACCGCCGAACCACCGCCACCAAAGTCGGAACCACCACGATCTCACTTTCATTGACCACCTGCAGGTTGGGAGACTACAACTGGGATCATCGACATGATCCCATAATGATGGGGTTGATTTTATTGATGGTACAAAGGTACAATATATAGGCATTATGTACAAAATTACAAATGGAAAAAGTTTTATCAATGGTACAAGATATACACAAAATATAACAAAATATCCCCTTAACATTCCTCCTCAATTTGGAGCATGTGGATCACGAATTTCCAACTTGCCGAGAAGAGTCTGAAATGTTTGTCTTCCAAGATCTTTAGTTAACAAATCTGCAGGTTGACTGGAAGTGCGAATATGATGGGTTACAACTTCACCAGACTGTACCATATCACGAACAAAATGACAGTTAATTTCAATGTGTTCTGTACGTTCATGAAACACATGGTTGACTGTAACATGAAGAGCTACCTGACTATCATAGTATAAACGCATAGGAGAAGAGTGTCATACGCCCAAAGATCAAAGAAGCGACTTAAACCAAAGCAACTCACAACACGTAACAACTATAACACGATACTCAGCTTCAGTCAGAGACTGAGAAATAGTAGGTTTTCTTTTTCTTCCAAGAAATAGGTGATTCTCCAAGCATAACACAATATCCAGTCAAATAACGATGCATAATAGGGCAAGCTGCCCAATCAGAGTCACAAAATGCCGTAAACTAAAACGAGCTTTTAGCAGAGAGAAATAAACCTTGACCTGGATGTCTCTTCAAAAAATGAAAAACCCGTAGTGTAGCCTGCTAGTGTGCCACACTCGGATGCTTCATAAATTGCGCCAAAGTGTGCACAACATAACTTAGCTCCGGACGAGTGATCATAAGATAAATCAGCTTAACGACAAGTCATCGATATTGCACTGTATCAATTTAATCTGGTCCATCTGCACGCACCAAATTATGTTGTTCCATCGAAAAATCAGTAGGCTTGGCAACCAACAAACCAGTAATCGTCAAAATGTCAAGAGCATATTTCTGTTGGCATAGAAACATACCATCAGGTCTCTGAGCAATCTCGATCCCCAAAAAATATTTCAAAATACCAAGATCTTTCATATAAAAGCAAGAGCAGAGATACTTCTTGAACTCAACCATCAGATTATGAGAAGAACCAACAATGATCAAATCGTCAACGTAAACCAAAACATGGTGGGAAACACCATCGCACAAGTAAGTAAACAAAGATTAATCTGCCTTACTCTGAATAAAGCCAAAGATGCAAAGAGTTGTAGCTAGCTTAGCGAAACAGTTCTTGGGTGCTTGTCAAAGATCATAAAGAGATTTGTGAAACTTATAGACCAGGCGCATGGAGGGTATAACCAGGAGGTGGCCGCATATAAACCTCCTCATTCATATGCAAAAACACATTATGTACTTCCATCTGATAAAGATTCCATCCACGAATAATAGCAACTTCTAAGAAAAGACAAACCTAGCTCATCTTGGCAACCTGAGCGAAGGTGTCAGTATAATCAGTGCCCCTAATCTGACAGTTTCCTAGAACAACCAACTGAGCCTTGCAATGCTCAATTGAACCATCATACTTATACTTGGTTCGAAACACCCATTCACTTCCAGTAGCATGTTTCCCAAGCGACAGAGGAGACCGAACTCAGGTATTGTTCCGCTCAAGTGTATCAATCTCATTTGTCATTGCCGCTTGCCAGTGAGAATGAAGAAAGGCCTATGAATACGTAACAAGGTAGGAGCCATATGTAAATGTAGCTAGAAATCTAGAATGTGAAACTGAAAAATTATTACAAGAAAGATAATAAGCAATTGGGTAGCTAGTACCTAAAGACAGTTCAACTGTGGATGTGAGAGCAGCTGATGGGGTGTTAAAGAGCAAGTAATAGTGAAAACATTATCTTTCAATTTAGCTGGTGGCTGGAGAATACGAGTACTACGTGGACGAGTGGGCCGCAGCAATGGAGACACATCAGCTTCGGAATCAGACATAACACACTCAGGGGGAGCCGATATCAGCTTGGAGCTTGGACTGGAGCTTGGACCACGGCTTAGGAGGAGGTGGCCGATGTTCGGTGGAACGAGGCAAGTAAGCAGGTGGCACTGGCTGCGGTGGAACAGAAGCTGATGGCAGGACGGTCAGAGCTGACAGTGACACCGAATGAGGTGGCGTCATGACGTCGTACACGACACGCGGCTGTGAGTGAACCAAATCAACCGAAGCAGTCATATCAGTAGCATATGCGTATGGAAAGCAGTATTCGTTAAACACAACATCTCGACTAACAAACACAGTACAAGACTCCAAGTCATAAACACGCCAAGCTTTCTTGTCAAGCGAATAACCCAAAAAGAAAATTTGCAGCTTCAGGATGCAAACTTATCACGCGGATTTGGAAGATGAGAAGCAAAACACAAACAACCGAACACACAGAGATGGCAGTAATCTGGTGCGCGACCATGCCGAAGTTGATAAGGCAAATGGACATTCAACACCAGTGTTGAAGTGCGATAAATTAGGTAGGCGTCCGTATGAATGCATTCTCCCCAAAAGTCAATAGGCAAATGAGTTTGGAAGCGGAGAGCACGAGCCACGTTTAAGATATGTCAGTGTTTCCGTTCCACAAGCCCATTATGATGTGGCGTGTAAACAGTGGAAGTCTCGAACCAAACTCCTTTCTCTACAAAGTAAGGCTTGAGAGGAAGAAACTTAGTTCCATTGTCAGCTCGAACACGTTGAACTAGAAGATGAAACTATGTCTGAATGAGAGAAAAGTACTCTTTCATCTTGTCGGGTACATGAGACTTCAAAACTAATAAATAAAACCAAATAGCTCGAGAATAAGCATCAACTATAGTTAAAAAATGAAAATGCTCCACTAGAAGATGGTGATGTATAAGGCTCCCAAACATCGCAATGTGTAAGTTTAAATAAACGACTAGCCTTAGAATTACTTAAATTGAAACTAGTTCTAGACTGCTTTGCCCGACGGAACAAGGAGCAGTTTTATTCAAAACACTATGACTCAAAGCAATAACATGGATAGAAGACAACACCAAAAATGACATGGTATCAGAGTTCATGTTGGGTTATTGAGCCGATATGTGGATCCCCTTTAATTTGGTCGGATATGGGTCATTGAGTGTTTCCACGCTGGAACGTTAGGGGGCATGTTGAAAGATACTCCTCCCGCACACTAGTAATGACATATTTACTTTTTCGAAGTCAAATTTGGTAAACTTTGACCATAAATATAAATTAATATATAAATGTATCATGTGAGATATTGTTGAATTCATCCTAACATATATTTTTTCTAAATATCAATTTTTTATGCGGAATTGGTATATGTAGCTAGCGATATTAACGGTCAAACATGATCAATGAAGATTGTGTAAAAGCAAATATGAGATCGGAGTATATCCCACATCCATTTCTCACAATGATAATGACTTACATACTCCCTCCGTCCCACCTGTTTTAGCCTATTTTTTTCGTCAACTTTCTCAGACCATGTCAATTGGTTTTAAAATGGAAGCCCAAGATATATTAAAATTTCACAGTAATCTCTATCAAGAAATTACTCTAATACTAGTAATTCTTGATAGGGATGTGGTTTGAACTCTGGATCTCTCAGTTATAGAGAGTGTGGATTACTATTAAATCAGATCCAATTCACGAAAGGGCAATTTCTTTAAAAGGGAGGGTCGATGTGTTTCCATCGTTAGAAACCACTAGAAAATCACCGTTGTCCATCCTCTTAGAACGGAAACGCATGAAATACACATTGATATATACATCTGTACCCGACCCCAGTGTTCACAGTTGAGGCCACTTTCGGACTTTCCGCTTATGACGATAAGAGTCATAAGACTAATAATCCCGTCTGTATGCATTTAGACATTAAAAAACGTGGTCCACGAGCGAATTGATTAAAATCACAGTAACTCCGCAGCTTAATTTCTAACCAGATGACAAACAAAGGGAAAAGCGTATTTTATAATTTTGGCGATTTAATTAAAGATGATCAGATATTTAGAAAGGCGTGTCTCTCAGACGCGTTGACAGTAAAATGAGATGCACTTGCACAGTAAGAAAAATGTTTTAAAAATTAAGAATTTATGTTGTAAAAGACCGTATTAAGTTATAAAAAGATTATAATAGTTTTTTTATTATAAATATTGAGTTCGTCTCATACGATACGAGACCATTTTATGGTAAGATGGAGTGTATAATAAAGAATGGTGACAATATAATACATAATATTTCAAAATTTTGGGATCTAAATATTAATAGTTTGGCTTGGGGTTGATTTTTAAAAAACACATAAGTTAAAGGGCTAAACTGAAAATATGAACTGAAAAATAATTTCTCCCGCTAAAACAAGAAATCCTTGGTCGTCTTCTCCGGTTCTATGCCGGAATCTATCCGACTTCTCCTCTTGCAGTCACTACCGAGGGTTTTCAAGGTTTTTTCCGACTGATTGTGTCGTGGATTTGTAGAAAGTTCATGGCGTTGAATTCACCTATTACCGAAAAATCGAGCTTCTCCGTCCAAAATTGGATTTCTACCAAACACATTACGCAGACTTGATGGGTTCCTTCGCCGAGTAGTCTGGGAAGCCGTGTTAAACTCACCAGTTTTCGGCGTAAATCCAGCTTCTCTATCTAGATAGAAGACGAGTGTCACCGGTAATCTTGGAAATTCGATAGTCTCGCTGCCGGCTAGGATTTCGTTTGGGCTGGTTTGGGTTAGCAGTTGGTTCATCGAGTTTGGGCCAGCTTGATTTGGGCTGGTCTCTAAATTTCAAATTTATATCATAAACATAAAATAAATATAATGAAATATCATATTAAAATAGGTAAACCATCAACTAAAAATACTAAAATACACATCAAATCAAAATATTTAAACATGAAATAAAAATACTAAAAATACATTGAATTATACTTAAACGTCAAATAAATAATAAATATACACTTCAAATAAAGATAGTTAAACATCAAATAAATATACTAAAATACATTTTAAATTAAAATAGTTAAACAACAAATAAAAATACTAAAAATGTAAATTAAGCTAAAATAATTAAAAGTCAAATAAAAAAACTAAAGTTTCAAATAAAATTAAAAATAATTAAAATCCAATGATATCACTTAAAAAACAGATCAAAATAAATATAGTAGCGTTGAAACATCAAATAAAAATAATAAAATATACATAAAATTTAAAAAGACTATAATACATGTCAAATTAAAATAGATAAACATCACACTAATGTACTAAACACACATTAAAAACTTAAAATACATACTCCTAATTCAAGTTTAAAACATCATGTGTCACATCAAAATGTGACATTGATATCGGAAAATATAAAACATCAGTATTAAAATTTTAAAACCTAATTCACAACCTTGAAACATCAAAGGGTACAAAAAATAAAATAAAATATTTCAAAAAAGGAAACATCAATATCAATTTTTAAAAGAAATCGTTGAAAAACAAACACATCAACCAAAATTAAAGTATAAGTTATAAATTAAAATTTAAGGTAATAAAATTTCTCTAACTAGTGTCAACATGTATAAAGCGTCAAGAAAATTGACATGGAAACACGAGATTTACAATAAAAGATCAAAATTTAACTTTAAAACACACGATTTTAGTGAAAAAGGGCTTATGAAAAACATCTCAAGGTTTGGTTGAAACATCAAGTACCGAAAGTGAAACATCAAAATTGGTAGTAAAAATCAGCGCATTGTGCAAAAATGAAGAAAACATTGATCCGCAAATTTTTGCGACCCGAATTCTTGACCCTCAAGATTTTTATGACTCATAATCATTAATTCCCCAATTATTTATGCCCAACACCCTTCAAAAAGTGGTATTTTCATCCACATTCTTCATTCCTCTCCCAAACTTTCTTAAATTATATTTGAAACCACATCTCTAATTAAACTTCACAATATTGCACATTAATCCTTGATCTTGTTATGTGAGACAGTCTTGCACAAAACTTTGTCTTAAATATTATATATATTTTCAAATGAGATACTTTTCAATTAAAGGAAAGAAGATATATTGTTTAATTTGTTTTGTACATCATGAAAACACAAGCAGTACTATATAAAATACACTACAGGAAAACTGGTTCATAAGCATCGATATCTAAGCTCAGGGAGAAGGTATTGGTGGTACGTTGATGATAAGTATTGGTTTTTGGAAAAAGAAGTGAAAAATCAGTGCCCATGTACATTTTCAGCACTGGTATAAAGACAACGGTTCCTAATATCGATTTCTATGTAGACACATAGCACCGGAATACCAATTATCGGTGCCACAAATAAGTGTCTATATCATACCAAATAAGTGTCTATATCATACCAAATAAATGTAGGTGGACAAAGAATCGCCATTTCAGCCTTCTCTCTACATCCTCCGCCTTCTCTCTACTCGTCTAAAGACCTAAACCCTAGCTGAAGTTGGGGGGGCCGCCGACACCGGAAACTCATCTCCGGCGGCTCCCCCCTCCCAATCCCACCCTCCCAAAGCCTCTACCCCCGTTTTCCCCAACTATCTCCGGTCAAAGCCTCACCCCAGATCCGGCGAAACATTTTCTCCGCGGCCGTTCTCCTGCCGGCGACGGCGTCCATGGTACTACTGGCCGAGTGACGGTGCTCAAGGGCATCCGGTCCCTGCGAATGTTGTTTTCAGACCATCGACTCGGAAACTCTCCGATCTTCCCTTGCCGGCGACGACGGTCATTACCCGGCGAGGTCTGACGACCGGAAACTCTCCGATCTTCCCTCGCCGGCGACGACGGTCAGTACCCGGCGAGGTTTGACGAGCGGAACTCAGGGTTTTTTGTGGTCCTT
>JAULKK010000765.1:0-10603 GCA_032355705.1 Rubia peregrina
CCGAAAAAATTATCTTCATTATAATGACAATTTGCTAGATTTATTTGAACCCAGATTATCAGATCAGAATCGGGTTTCGGGTTGAGTTCGGTTCGGGTCGGGTTCAGGTCAATATTTTGCAGGTCATGATCGGGTTTCGGGTTGAGTTCGGGTCGGGTTCGGGTCAATATTTTGTGGGTCAGGATCGGGTTTTGGGTTGAGTTCGGTTCGGGTCGGGTCAGTATTTTGCGGGTCATGATCGGGTTTCGGGTTGAGTTCGGTCAGGTCGGTTCGGGTCGGGTCAGAGATTCGGGTCAGAGATTGACAGCTCTAGTTGCAATCCTATATTATTCAATTGAATTTTGGTGTCGCCAATTTCGTGATTCGACAATTCCAAATTTATTGGAGGGACCTAAGTGCAAATAGTAAAAACTTTACCCGTAACTCCAAAATAAAATCTGCTCGAACGTGGTGCTTCCCTATACACCCTCATTTTATTTCCCAAATTTGTAACTGACTATTTGTCATCGATCGGGCACGAGAACATATCCATAATCCTTTCCGATTTCTATTCATTACTTCTATGTAATCAACTCTTAGTAACTCTAGAACATCTACTAGTGTTTTCCCACAATTCACCCAAATTTTTTATTATTTAATATTTTTATGTTTATGTAAGAATAACAAAAATCATGTATTTTGGAGCAATTGATAATGGAGAAACACAGTTTTGGGCCACAATATAATTTTCCAAAATTGTGTGCAAGTAATCAAAGTTGACTTTTCGAGGTCCTTCCATTCACTCATACATGACCAAACCACATAGTTGCAATCTTATATTATTCAATTGAATTTTGGTGTCACAAATTTCGTGATTCGACAATTCCAAATTTCTTCGAGGGACCTAAGTGCAAATAGTAAAAACTTTACCTATAACTCCAAACTGAAATCCGCTCGAACGGGGTGCTTCCCTATACACCCTCATTTTATTTCCCAAATTCGTAACGGAATATCTGTCATCGATCGGGCACAAGAACATATCTGTAATCCTTTCTGATTTCTCTTCCCTGCTTCTATGTAATCAACTCTAAGTAATTCTATAACATCTACTAGCGCTTTCCCACAATTCACCAAAAAATATATTTTATTTAATATTTTTATAATTAGGTAAGAATAACAAAAATCATGTATTTTGGAGCAATGAATAATGAGAAAACACAGTTTTGGCCACATTGTAATTTTCCAAAATTGTGTGCAAGTAATCAAAGTTGACTTTCGAGGCCATTCCATTCACCCATACATGACCAACTCAAGTCCAAAATCCCCAGGTATACTACTATCATATAACGAAGGACTGCTTCGGTCGACACGGTTATAGTTAGTGCCAGTATAAAAAAGTGTTATGTTATGTCTAATGTGTCATCGCTTGAGGTAATACTTGTACAAGTATCAAGTAGTATTACTTTAGGTCATATTGTAACACTTTGAACCTATTTTAACCTTATGTCCTTATGCGATGTTACATTAGATCTAATGTAACATATTTTAAATTTTAGGTAACACTTTTCAATAGTTATGTAACACTTTATGAAGGTTTTAGTAACACTTTGAACCTAATTTGTAGTAGTGCATATTAAACTAATTTGTTATTAATTTAACTATAACAAGTTACAGTTAAATTGCCTCACTTTAACACTTTTCGCGAATTGCCTCAGTTCTAAAGTCTTATATATTATTTTATATTTAGGTAAGAATAACCAAAATCTTGTATTTTGGAGCAATTGATAACAGGAAAACACAATTTTGGGCAACAGTGTAATTTTCCAAAATTGTGTACAAGTAACTAGTGTTGAGTTTCGAGGCCCTTCTGTTCACCCATATATGCCCAAATTGCAAAGTCTCATTCGTATATTATTTAATTTCATTTGGCGTCGTCAATTTTGTGATTCGACAACTCCAAATTTCTTGGAGGGACCCAAGTGCAAAAAGTTAAAATTGTACTCGTGACTCCAAATTGAAATCCGCTCGAATGTTATGCTACCATATACAACCCCATTGTATTTTCCAAGTCCGTAACATAATATTTATCAACGGTCGGGCACAAGAACATATCCGTGATCCTTTTCGATTTCTCTTTCTTACTTCTATGTAATCAACTATAAGTTACTCTATAACATCTACTGGCGCTTTCTGAAATTTCACCAAAGAAATATATTTTCTATTTTTTTTTACATTTAGGTAAGAATAACCAAAATATTGTATTTTGGAGCAATGGATAACGGGAAACACAATTTGGACCACAGTGTAATTTCCCAAAAATGCATACAAGTAACCAGTGTTGAGTTTCGAGGCCCTTCCGTTCACCAATACATGCCCAAATCGCAAAGCCTCAATCGTATATTATTTAATTGCATTTTGGTGTCATCAATCATAGTAAATAAATAATTGTAATTCAACTCTAAAAGTTATTGAAATCGCAACCAAATTATGATAATGTACAGATTTACAAAACATAATGCAGCTTACGACCATATTAAATGCACAAAATATCCCTAGAGATACGATACTCATGGCAACCCGGGAATACCATATAATTTACCTTTAAACGAAAATAGTAATAAATATTTTTGGGCCACATTGTTAAAATATAGTACTTCTAAAGATATATTCAAAACCACAAATATCCCATTGTAATATATATATATACTGTATATATATATCCAAAGATTCACATAATCTAAAATATCAAAATGTTCGGAATTTTTTATGCAACAATAAAATACTTTTAATAGAAACACGTGTACATATTATTTATTTATATATGGCATTGTGTTCTGTATTGAAGGATTGTAAGGTTTATAATGTGGTCAGTATGTTTAAATCCCCAATCCGAATATAATTGCAGTTTCCTTTGACATTTCAATTTACTAGTAATATATAGGCGGGAATTTTTGGCGCCGGTTATGAAATCCTACAAAAAAAAGGAGCGCGTAATTTCCCGCCCAAATGGAGTGTGCATTGACTGAAAATAGAATCCAAGTTGTGAAGTAAATTTATAGTACATCAGTACAACTCCTGCTCACTGCTCACTCAAAGGGCGCCAAAACTAGCGCGAAAATTTTCAATATTTCCCCGCATGATTTTAAAGGCTTTTAAAACGTAATAAAGAAAGTACAAAACATACAATCAAAGAAGATCAGACTAAGTGAAAGTCTGAAACCCTAAAACTTCTCCCCTGCTCGCTCCTCACCGTGGTCATCATAAGTGACACCTACTCAATCTCTCGCCCCAGCGAAATCCTCTCCCCGAAAATAAAGCATCAACTCAAAGTCGGCGACTTAGTCGTCTGCCCCAAAGGCACAACGAGTAAGGAACCGTTCTTAATGACATCTCCCCCAAAGGTACAACGAATATTCTTTTAGCAAACTGTTCTCAGAGCTAAAACTTCTCCCCCCGCTCGTTCCTCACTGTGGTCTTCGTGACACCGTTCGACTGTAAATCACCTGCCCTTAATGACATCTATTGAAGAAAACGCACGAGAAGAAAAGCCCTCTCACACTATCAGGGCAGTTATCAATCAGGTACACACTATCCTTCTCACTGGTGTTGATGTCATCGAATTAGAAGATGATGCTTAGGGTGTTTCCGATGACAGATTTTTCTTGCTTGGTTGTTCAAACTTTGTGAGTTCGTTTTTCCTGCGAGTCCATAGCGTGTCCATTATCGGCGATTCCATCGTGTTTCCATCACCAGAAATTGTGAGTTTGCTTTGTTGATTCTGGTTTTTCTTTGAGATCTTGTTTTATTCAGAATTTTTGTGAGTTCATCCGTTGATGATTTAGTGAAATCCCCCGCTGAAAAGCACTTACCTGATGCTGTTTTGCCTCTTCTGCGCTATCAACAGTATGAAAGTTCAGAATCCTCTGCAATGTATGCTTTCCTGCTCTTATCATTTCCACAGATGTAATGTTGATGCAATCTTCACTGTATATGTTTCCTCATATCTTGTAAGCGAGATAAAAGTAGACTTTCACTGTTAACCTTCTAGCTCACAATAATTCTCTCTTAGTCGAATCTTTAGGATATGAAAGTAAATGTTCAGGTAGCATTGTTTCGCACTGGCGGAAGCCTCTTAGATGTTGTAATATCCAGACGGAGACGCTACCTTGCCTTAACACACTCTACTACCTCTATCAAATTCCTCTAGCTAGGCTTATTTATAATCGTGTAAAGAAAATTCAATGCTCATAAGTGAGCTTGGTCTGTAGCAAACTGTAGGTATTTTTTCTAAGTTGATGTTGGAATTTCATTTTAGTCACGGAGACAGATTTAAGACTCAGAGGGAAGGCCAGACCTGATTTTTGTGAACTACTCGTATGCTTCAACTTGAATTATTAACTCGCCAGCCCTTTATGCCTAAACATTGCAGCCTTAAATTAATTTGGATTGTGTTTCCGTTTCCTGATTGTTCATTTTATTTATAATTTGGTATGAATGGGATTTCTTTGTTGCAGCTTCCAAGGGTCACCTGCTGACGTTAGACACTTTAGAAGTGACCTCGATGAAACAGAAATCGAAGAGCCATCCTTCTCTAGTCACGGCGATTCCTGTGATCACAATGATATTCTTGAGTGGGCTAAGGTTTGGACTCTGTTTAACTATGTAGCTCATGTTTATTTCATGCTATATTTGAGAAATTTTTGGGAGATTAGAGATTTCTTAAAATATACATTAATTTGCCCCGTTTCTCTAGGCCAACACATGATTCGAGTCCCATTATGAGCAACGTTGCTCCAAAGGTATGTTCTTGTAACTTTCAATACGTATTTCGGATGAGTGAACATGCATTGCCCATATTACAACACATGATTGTAAATATCTTCTGGTTTTATGGTTACTTGTAGCCATTTTTTGGTAACTGGGGCCCTGGGCTTGGTGCTTCGGGTAGGAGGGCTGGTGAAGATGTAGCTGCCGGGCATCTGATAGCAAGAAACATATCCTTATTCAGTTATCTTCCGCGTCAGTAAAAGAAAGAATTAACTGAGTAAATTTTAGATTAGGGAACATCTAAAACAATCTGGTACGTAGGAGATATGTGCACTGGATCTTGTAATGTGTTATGATGGGATATAATTAGCCTTGGGATGTTTAATGTTTGTGTTTTGACGGATTACAAGTAATGTTGGGGAGACTCTTGTTAATTTTGGGGCAATGGGCTGGGGATGTAGTAGCTGCTGGTGCTGAATATGAGCAGGTATCTATCATGGTTCTATAGTCCTATGTTGTATTGTATTTCTAGTCCTATGCAACCTTCTGATATCTATTGTTGTTGAATTGTATTTCCGATAAGCAGTTTTGCGTAAATTATCGTTTGGTATAGTTTGGGCATCGCCTCCCGAAGTCGACTGAAATTACCAGTCATTTGCAGGTTATATTATTATTGCCAGCCATGCTTATGGCACAACCGTAAGCAGCCAAATGCACTTCATGAAATGATGGAATCCAAACAACATTAATTCTAAACTCTGTAACTCGAGCATGATGTTTGAGGAAGTTTCCATTCTACTGGGAAATGTAAGTAATTGTACGAGGCACTGATAGGAACTAGGTGTGGCATTTAGAAATCACAGTAACATCGCCATTAGAGGTAAATCAATTGGAAAGAATCACATGTTTATTTCAAATCTTATTAACGAATAAACTCCATGCATTTAAATAATTCTCTAGGCACCATCCAAACCAGGTGAAAGTGTTGTGTTGATTGTGAGATTGCTCGAACTCCCTGGACGTTGAAGCTGCAGCTGAAAATACTTCGTTATCACACTCTGAACAGTATAAGAACATGCATTGGACCCTGTAACAAATTGACGTTTTAAACAGATAATGTTAATGATAAACTACCCCTCTATATCGATACAGTTAACACACCAAAGCAGTGACATATTCAGAAAGATGATGCAAAATAGAAAACATATTCAGTACTATACATGCCTCAGAACAGTGATCATTGTTCTGTCGGATAAAGAAGGAAAAACCCCAGCAATTATATCGACATTGGCCTCTATAGCGATACAGTTAACACACAAAAACAGTGACATTCAGAAAAAATGATGCCATATAGAAAACACAGGAACATTTATATTACAAACTATACTTTCACTACTGGGGTGAAGTGCAACAGGCTTTACAGGAAAACTAACAATAAGCATTCCAAACTTGGCAGCTCATGCACTCTTGGCAGCTCTTCAAGTGCCAAATTGTGATAAAATGAAACCTTTCTAAACCAAAAGAATTGTACTTACTAAGTCAATTCAGGTAATATTTTGTCGAAACCCTGGAATAGAGTACAATTATTTCATACATACTATTTTACATACTATTTCATCATCTGAGGATCAAGCATTTTGAATGTCAAATAATTGTTGAAAAATCTGTCACCAGATTAACGAGTACAACACGTTGAGCATGAAGCTTCTCAATAATCAGATCACGAAATGTTGTCTTTCCTGTTGCTGCACCTTCAGCAACTCCTGCACAAATGAATAATAGATGATGTAAATTTTAAATAACCAGTAAAGTCTTTGCAACACTACCACAGAGTCTAAGCGTGCACTGAAGATCAGACCATACCAACAAACGGCCCTTAGAATCACCATAGCCATCTGATAAAACAAGCACAACATACTTTGAATGGACCAAAGATGGGTGATGTCTGTAGGCCACAAATTTAACTCCATACTACCCAATCCACCCCGCTCAGTATATAAGTATATAAATCATCCAATAAACCACAGGTCAGCATATAATGCATTCAATAAACACCAAGGTCAAAAAGAGCATCACCAGCCATAATTTCTCCAGTTTCTCTACATTTAGCCTACCGAGGTAATTTTTTTCCTTCCAAATAGCAGAAATGTAGAACAAATGGGATATGTGCAGCATGTCACACAACTAAGGAGGCAACGAAGTAACACTAACTTGTAAAACAACACCAAAAGGACCAGCCCATCTTACATGTTCTTTTATGTAACTGACGAGCTCCCAATTACAGTAACTCACATAGATAAGAACATAATCAGTATTAGTCTTGTAACATCATTCATTTATCACACGGAAGATATATAAAGTACCGTTTGTGTTTATCCCTCCGCCCATACAGATGAGAAACCTCCATACCCTGATAGGAGGCAGATAATAAGCACCAGGTCATTAGATTAAACAGCACCAAGTAAACATTCATATCCGAACAACCTCATGAAATGTTCACTAGTTCACTGCAACAGTGCAACCCCTCACCCGCGTATGTAAAGAGCATAACCCTCAGTGCAATAGTGGTAAGTCATATTCAAACTGAAGCAATAATTCAATATACAAAAAGATGCTAAAAAGTTGGGATAGCAAACAGAAACTATTACCTTGTTCTAACAACTTGGAAAGGATAAACGCGGGGTGCTACAGAATCCCTGAAACTGTACCAAAGTGCAGTTGTATGAGAGGACCAGGCTCTGCAGTGAAAGTACTCCAACGCCAGTTAAAGGACTTCGACACCTTCACTAGTTCACTGTAACCACATAACCCGCACACGTAAAGAACAAAACCCAAGTAGATTATGCAAAATACTTCGATTTGGCAATAAGTCACGAGATATGCAACCGAGAGATAGAATCGTACCAATTTGAGGAAGAATGTTGAAGCCCTCTCCCATCACTTCTTGGTCGCGGAAAAACAGTTAGGATCTTTTTAGTCTCTTGTGTTCCCTTCAAACTCCCCAAACCACATTTGTTTTTGTGGTTTTGAATTGACAAGTGAAATACTTTCTCCAATTTTTCTGAGCCTGTGTTCTTCAGCACAAAATATCCCTACCAAAGACATAAGCTATTCCTTTGGTATATACAAGACTTGTCTAGTTTTCAAGACTTGCCTAGTTTTCAAGACTTGCCCAGAAACAAGCTTATCTCCACGAACAATTTAAGCATACAAGACAACTTAACCCATATCATCTCTAAAAACATACCAAATCTCCTGCGTGAGTTAGCCTGTGCCTGATTCCATCTTCTTCGACACTAGCCTCCTTTTCAAAGGGCAAAGCCATCACGTGCTTCGACCTCCACATTCCATTCACATATATTCTTCCCCTAAACCGCTTCAACCTCGACCAGTGGGCAGGCTAGGTGACTAAGGGTCCCGACAAACGCCTGAAGCCGCCCCTGTCCTTCTTGATCCTTCTTCACATGCTACATACAAAAAACAACTGCTTTTACGATTACGAATATGAGGGCAAATCAGAATTGATTCAAAGATAAAAGTGTCGACCTTCCACGGGCCCTTTCATTTACGATTCCGACTTAACAACCATCCACTTTCCTCCCCAATAGCCTTTCACCTGACATCGTAACAACCTCCGATTGGCGAAAATGGCGGAAAAATTTAACCACGTAGCGTCAAAAATCAAGGGCGGAAATGGCGTCTGAGCCCCCTCGTTCGGCAACTCCCTCCACCCCCGCACCGGCAAACACTTCGACCAAGACAAACCGGTAATTCGAAATCAATCCCTTCTCATTAATTTTCATCGTCAAGCTCTGTAATTGTATGAACAATCAATCTTGGATTTTGTTTACTTAAAGGAAACTGTTCGGCGGGAATATACAGAGAGCCGAGAAGGTGATGAGAGAAAAGGAGGCGTACGGTCGACGGGAGGAAAGAATGCGAGTAATGGGCCTCGATTCGTGTAACGCGTGAATACACGCTCTAAACTTCTACTCCAGGACTTTTTCAACCATGCGTGCCAAGATCGAACCAGGGCATGCCACGTTAGGGGGGGTCGACGAGCCCCGGGGTTGTTTTAAGAGTATCCCTCAAATGAATGACTTAACTGACGCTGTCTACTCAGCACTGATCACTCCACTCTGACGCCGGGACATTTTATCACCTTTCTCCGGTCACCAGAATTGTACACTCTAATAAATTTGTTCTAGACTACATGCATACAACTGCTGTAGAATAACCATTTGTTCAGTTTCAATTTCAATTGTTTTTCCCGGAGCAGAGTGCAGAGCTCAGAGAGCTAGGGTTTATATAGTTTATACTTTCGAGAAATAAATGGGGAGCGGTTGGGATCGGACGGCGCGGCTTCTCTGATCAAAGACGACTTGTGTATGGAGATCGATCCACCGTTCAAAGAGAACCTCGCCACCGCTGATGACTGGCGGAATGCGCTGAATAAAGTCGTTCCCGCGGTGGTCGTGCTCCGTACAAACGCCTGTCGAGCATTCGACACCGAATCCGCCGGGGCGAGCTATGCGACGGGGTTCGTTGTTGATAAACGGCGTGGAATCATTCTTACCAACCGGCACGTTGTTAAACCAGGTAGCTGTAACTGAAAAGAGTAGAGTTTTGATTTTTGAGTGTTTTTGTTGCGAAGAGAAATTACTGAATGAATGAAGTCACGCTCTGTTTCATGGCCTGTAGTGGCAGAAGCAATGTTCGTCAATCGCGAAGAGATACCTGTTTATCCGATATACAGAGACCCGGTGAGCTGTTAAACCGCACCTTGCAATATGTTCATGTTTGCTATGAACGCTGCATTATGCTTTGGTTATAATATTTGATGTAGGGATCTTATGTTATTGCCTCTGTGTTGATGAGAATTTCATTGGGCTTAGGGTGTGTTTGGTGGAGCTATGTTTATAAGCAAAACTAGCATACTTTAAGTACTTTTGTTTTTCCTAAAAATAACTTCTGCTTCTAAAATAAGCAGCATTTTAGGAGTTTACCAAACACTAAAAAGGTGCTTAGCTTATGAGCAAATCATTATAAGCAAATCATTATAAGCCCTGCCAAATACACCCTTAATGGTTTGCTGCTTACACGAGTGAATTTGGCTTTAGTTGATGGGAACTGATTATGAAGTCTATCTATTGAGTAAGAGTTGAAATGTGGCTTGTGATTGCATGAAGTAGCTGAATATTTGAATTAGATACTTACTAGAGTTGCTCTGCCGACTCAGATTTCATCCATTTATGGCCTCTACAGTTTAATGGGCACTTGCATTAATGATTTGCTGGCTGCTTTCGAAAGTTTTATGCCCTTTCTCTGATAATAGGAGTGCTAAGTCAAGGTGCTTATACAACTTTGTGTTTCCCGCTTCATGTATTATACATAAAAATGAAACTTTTACCCACCGCTCCCTGGCCCCAGCTAATGCAGATTTCCCTATTTTGGGTCCAAGTTACTCCCCTAATTGTTAGCTGGTGTGTCTTAAGTGGGAATAATGAGCTATTTGTTTAACCCAGTATTTAACTATCTTTCGTGCAATGAAGATGCGTTCCTCACTAAACTAGAAAAAAAAACAATGCATAACTACTGCATGTGCGATCTTATGTGATGAGCAGCTGTGGAATTTAGGCCTTGTAGGATTGTTGATTGAGAACTTAACAAGCACTAGTTTCTTTGACCCTGAATCATATCTGGGAATGATTAGTCTCTGTTGCAGCCAAGCATTGGTGATTGCCTGATTGTAAAACACCACTTCGTTTGTCACTGTTATTAGCTGCTCATGCATGCAATTAATGGTTGACTTTTCATTGTCACTTTTGCTGTCCTTTGGCTAGGTTCATGACTTTGG
>JAULKK010000776.1:0-10603 GCA_032355705.1 Rubia peregrina
CCGTCACCACCACCTATAGGGTTTCCACCTTCCCCCCCCCACCACTTATAGGGTTTCTGCCTTCTCCCACCGACTCACCCCTTCCCCCACCACCACCTCCAGCGAAGGTGCAAAGATGATCTCCGGCAAGGATCAAAACCAGCTGCACCAAATTGGGGATTGCACTCACTAACTCATGAGTTTGTCCTATTGTCATCCCGTCGTTGAATCTGCGTTTGTCTCATCGTCGAATCTAAGTTTTTCCAATCGTCGTCCCATCAGTGAATCTGCGTTTGGCCATCGCCAGGCATCCATCGTGCGTCGGTGAGCATTCAAAGTGAAATTTAGTGACATGTTAAGCTCAACACAACTAAATTTTGATACTTATTATTCTGCACTTGCCTTGCCGCTGCACTTGCCTTGCCGTAAAAGGAAGGAAAGGAAACGACGTTTTGGCAAGAAGGAATGGGTGAAAGAAACGGCGGTGGTAAATAATTAAGGTTTAGGGTTAGGGTTATATTAGTGAATTCACTTTTCTTTTTTTCTCTTTTCTTTTTTCAAAGGGTAAAATAGTCCGTTCAGTTAAATCCAACCTTAAACTGTCGGATTGGATGTATTTGCCTTTACACTTACTATCGAGGGTTATATTTGCACTTTTAATTATCAAAAGGTTATATTTGCTCTTATGTGAATTAGGTAGGATTATATATATATGCATTTTCTCTTATTTTAAATTTATTTTAAACTGTCTTTTTAAGTATAAAAGTCGAGAAAAATACTATGGTTCAAAATTTATAACCTTCAATAGAAGAAGATAGCTTCTCAAAAATTACACCAAACCGTCTCCTAACACTATCTTAATAGGAGTTATCATGTTAATGTGTCTCATTCGTCACTCACTAAATATTTTTTCATGGCATCTTTTTCGCTTGCTAAGTGGATCAACTGCATAACCATCAAGCTTGATGGTACCAACTATGCAAACTGGCGCACTCATATTACTTCTGTTTACGATCGTTTGATATGATCAGTTTCATTGATTGATCCAAGGTATTCATGGATCCACCCTTCAACTCTCCTGACAAGGGATCTTTTGATAAATCTCTCTCCGACGCTGAGTCCTCCGTCATATCGACGACTTTTGATTCCTATTCTGCTTGGCTTCGTGCAAATTAGCATATTCAAGCTCTAATGTTCTCATCTCTCTCCCACTTCCATGTCTGTTGTCAATGGCCTCATGACTTCCGCTCAAATATGAAATGCTTTATCCACCAAGTACTAGAACAGTTCTCGTGCATGTCGTCCTCATATGCGTAACTGTTTGATGAATTGGTCAAGATGATCTTTCTGTTTAGAATTATTATACTCATTTTACATCTTGATGAATTTTTCAATATGGGTGACACTGTTACTAATGATGAGATCATTCAGATGTTTTGTCGAGGCTTGAATTCCCCTTTCTCTGAGCTCGCATATGCTCCGATGATCATTGAACCCTCCATGAAGTTGTTTACTTTGATGTGTAAGGCCGAGGCTCTTGAGTTCTCTCATAAATATTGTGCAACTCCAACAACCGGATCGGAAAATGTTTTCAGTGTCTCTCAGCAATCATCGGACACCCAGCTCGTGGCCATGGAGGTGGCGGCTCTCTCTCTCTCTCTCCCGCTGGCTTGGCTCCTCTAGGTGGCGGGGCAGGGCGGGGGCACCTATCAGTGTTAGTGATGACATCATCTCGACCACCTTACTGCTTTTTGCTATAAGTTTTCTCATGTATCTCGCAACACTACTGCAAAAAAGGTACATAGGCACCAGTATTTTGCCACATAGGCACCGGTATTTCGAGCCCTTGGAATACTGATGCCTAAGTAGGGAGGTGTTGAAGTGTAGTTTCATAGGCACATTCCAGCACCGCCCAAAGGGTCGAAATGTTGGTGCCTATGAAACTACATTCCAGCACCGCCCTATTTAGGCACCGGAAATCCAAGGGGTTGCTTTAAATATGGTACATTCATTATTTTTTGGACCGAGATAAAACTGGGGAAAATTATCTAAGTATGGAGCACTGGTATACACACCGGTGGCTAAGTAACTGATAATGGTGTTGAGTACAATATTAAAAAATTTAGACAATCTCTTCAAATTTTTGAAAGAAAATTCAGGACATTCATTTTTTTGCCATAATGTAGCACCTGTATGAATTTTAAAAAACAATTTTGGTGATAGTATTATTTGATCTCTAAGTTAACTTTCTAATTTTTACTATTAGGTCCACGGAAGAAATTTGGAGGTAGCGAATCACAAAATTGAAAACACTAAAACGCAACTAAATAAGAGACGATTGTGTGTTCAAAATTTGGGCTACATTGGGTGAACGGAAGTGCCTCTAACACATTTATGGAAAATTACGCTATGGCCCAAAAATTCATTACGACTTTACCCTTCTCTCCAAAATACACGATTTTGTTATTCTTGCATAAATATAGAAATAGAAAATGATTTTTTGATGAAATATTGGAAAGCACAATTACATGTTCTAAAGTAACTTAGAGTTGATTACTAAGAAGTAAAAAAAAGAAATCAGAAAGGATTGCAGATATGTTCTTGTATCGGATTGCTGATAAATATAGGGTAGCATCACGTTCAAGCGGATTTCAATTTGGAATTGCGAGTAAAGTTTTACTTTTTGCACTTAGATCCCTCCAAGAAAGTTGAAGTTGTCGAATCACGAAACTGGCAACACCAAAATGCAATTCAATAATATATAATTGCGAATTTACTATTTGGGCATGTGAAGGGTCTCGAAATCAAACATTGATTACTTCTACAGAGTCTTGGAAAATTACACTATGGCCATAAAATTGTGTTACCCTATTATTCATTGCTCCAAAATACATGATTTTTGTTATTCTTGCCTAAATATATTAATACTAATTAGATGAATTTTTTGGTGAAATGTTGAAAATCGCTAGTACATGTTCTTGAGTAACATATACCATAAACTAATTTTCAAGAGTAATTTATACCATAAACCCCTTTTTCAGAAAAAAAATATTCTGTGTATCGAGCATGGGTACTATTACTGGTTCCATTCTTCAACATAACGGTGCCAATAAAATTATGAACCAGTTGCGTGGGGATTCTTTAAAGCATTTTTTAAAATTTAAATTAAATGCACTCCTAGCACCGGTATAGGTGTTAACTATTTTCACACCAAAATTTTACCCGCCAATTTTTTTTATTTTGGTCATAGGTACTGGAATTAGCACTGGTGTATGTCATTCATCCAAAAGCAGTGCTGGAAAATGTTAGATTCAGACATTTTTTTTCTTCAAAGGCACATGTATCTGGCACCGGTATTCAGTGTACTAGTGCTGGATTTATTCATAGGCACCGATATTTTAATTCATTTTCCAGATTATCGGTGCCTATGAAATTCTTGCCACCGGTGTAGCTCTCCTAGAGATGACATGTCGATGCCAATATACCTATTTTCCAGTAGTGCGACGACAATGCCAATTTTTGCAGGTACATCTTAGCCTCAACAAGACAATGTCGTTCCTGATTGGTACATGTATTTTGGAGCTACCAATCACATGACATCCGCGTCCTCAAACCTAGATAGCGTCGCTCCATATAAAGGTAATCACCGTGTTTATTTTGGAAAATGTTCTTTTCCAAAGATTTCGCGTACGGGCAATTCTCGAATTTTTAATTTTCTTACTTAATCTGATGTCTTGGTGGTTCCAAATATTACCAAGAACTTATTATCTATCAGCAAGCTAATCCAGGATTTGAATCTCATTGTATGTTTTGGTGATCATCCTTTTAATATTCAAAACATGGTTACTAGAGAGATCGTGGACCAAGGACACAATGAGAGGGGTCTCTACGTTTTAGATTATGGTGGTGCTGCTTTAGTTTCATTTGTTAATTCGAATAAAGAGAAAGCATCCATTGAGCTATGACATAGTCGTTTAGGGCATGTTACTCATTATATTATTTCATCTTTAAGTAGAGTTGGTTGTTTATCACTAGTTTGCTGCCTAAGACTCATTTATGTTCTTCTTGTGGGATGGCGAAAGACAAGCGTCATTCTTTAAATGATAATGATAAAAGTGCACTCAACAAATTTAATTTAGTTCATTGTGATATTTGGGGACCCTCTCCTGTTGTCTCTTATTCTTGATTTTTTTATTATTGTCATTTTTGTTGATTTTTCTCAATTCACCTGGTCATATACTCTGCATCGTAAGTATGATTTTGTAGAGCCTTATCTTCATTTTTGGGCTCTGGATGAGAACCAAGTTTTCTACCTCAATTTAGGTCTTCCAAAGTGATTTGTGACACAAAGTTTCTCAATCATCACGTGTTATCACTTTTTGCGTCTAAGGGTATTCATCATCAGTTTTTTTGTCCTTATATTTTTGAGCAAAATGGACGAGCAGAGTGAAACCGTCGTCATATCACAGAAACCAAGCTGTCTAATTCAACCCCATTTTTCTATATGTTTATGAAAAACGGTCTCTCCCAAAATTTTATCTTATATAATTGTTGAGTATTCGTGCACGTTCACTTTTTTTAGTGCCAAAAGTGCATGTTTACTAACTTTGCAGTCAATTGCGTTTATAGCAATTTTAATTTATATTATTAAATTAACTTTTATTTTCACAGTTATTTTAAACATATTTAGAGCAATTATAGCGAGAGATGGTGTTCTTTGAGACAATCTAAACTTTAAACTGAGACTTTTCTGCAAAAATCAATACAAAATTTCATTTTCTCCAAATTTATTTACACTTTTTAAAAAGAATTTTATCCCAATCAAATATTTAATATTCCATAATAATTCATGTTTAATTGTTAGGTTGAGAAGATTCGGTGTACAGCAGTAGCACCAACTGTCATCTTTTCAAATATCAATTGTGCGAAAAAATGATCCTCTTTTGGTTACAGTTTCCTAATATTAAAATATCATTTTCATTATTACATGTAGAGTCAAGACTCTAATGTAGTAAAAGGAAAACATGCTCTTGTTAAAATGAATTGGAAATGAAGGTGAATGGCTAGCTTTGGTGCTCTCTTATCATTAGTTCGGTTGAAAGATTTAGGGATATATAAAAATATAATCTTATATAATCGAATAAGTGCAAATATAACTTTCGGACAAAAATAACCTTAATTAATTGATGAAAGTGTAAATATAGTCCTAACACACCATTTTCGGCGTTGACCGGCATTGACCGCATATAAAATGACCAAAATACCCTCTAATCAAAAACCTAAAATTGTAAGGACAATTTTGCCCCCACCACCCCACCCCAATTCTCGGCCACAACAACCACCCCCACCCTAAACTCTCTCTCAGAAACTTGAGAGATAAAAAATGCACCACCATCACCCCACTTAGGTTAGGGTTTCGATTCAGGTCACTTTGGCGTTGAGGTCAAAACTACCCGGGTCAAACCGCTGCCGTCGGGTTGTAGTACTTATGATCCCAGTCAACTCCGACAAGTAGGCAGAGGTCCCACATCAGATAGCCGACAATGAGAGGAACGACATTGTCCTCCTCTAGCCTTAGCTCTGATTTACTCCTCTAGGCCCCGCCAAGAATGGGATGTGTAAAATCAACTCCAATTTACTCTGATTACAAGCTCCAATGGAAATAGGATAAGATGGAGATAGCTCTGATTTACTCCGATGGAAACAGGAATCAGATGGAAATAGCTCTGATTTACTCTGATAGAGGTGGTGCTCCGGCGTGAGGTGGTACCCACGAAGACGACGACTGTCGGCATGCCCACCAGAACCGTGGTGTACATGTCATAGAATCCAGAGGAGGTGACCTTGTATACGACGAAGCCACCGTCGTGAAAGAAGAAGTTGTAGGTTGCTATGCCACCGCCGAAGAATTTTTTGGTGGCCGTAGGTTGAATCAAGAACTAGAGAAAATAAGAAGCAGCATTAGGTTAAGGTTTGGTTAGGGGTATGATAGTTATAAATTCATTTCATTTTATTTTGTATTCTTTTTAATGGGTAAAAATGACATTTCATTGAATTTCAGTTTAAATTTATCGGAATGAATATTTTTTGTACTTTTCTTTATTATCTAGGATTATATTTACACTTTCAATTATTGGAAGGTTATATTTGCACATATGTGAATTATATATATATATATATATATGTGTGTGTGTGGAGAGTTTCAAGGAATGGTGTGCTTCAGCTTGACACATGCTATGTTGGCATGACACGTGAGCACAAATTTGTCTGCAGGCGTACACGTATCATTTCATGCAAAAAAGAGATGATTTTTTATTTTTATTTTTATTTTATGTGATGAAGAAAGATCTCTGACCATCTCTATTAATTCATGGGATCCAGGCAATGGATAATGATCCATCTCTAATTAAATTTGTTACACACAACTGTGTTAAAAATTTATAACAACCATCACCTCAAATAAAATGTTTAAAGAATAATTAGTACAATTTTCACATTTTATCATTCACCAATAAAATTAGTTGGTTAACTATTTTAAAATCAAACGACATTAAATTTTAATCAAAGTGTAATAATATTATTAGTTACAGATCTTATTGAATTCCTCAATATGTATGGTCGAACCTCTTATTAAAAAATATAATTATATATAGAACCTCTTATGTTCGAATTTAATAGTAGTGGTCTTGAAAACGATATTTTCATAAGTTAGAGAAATATCAAAGTTTAATGTGCAAATTTATTTAAATCAAGATAAAAAAAATTGGATTGCATTAATCAGGCCATAAACGTATAACTACTTTACTATGCATAGTAAAATTTTAATATTGCAATTAAAATATTTTTACCTTTTTATAATTCTAGTTCAACCATGTATTTCTGTATGCTTCCCAGTACATTGCCTAAAGTAATAGTATCTAGAATTATATCTCTGTTCATATTAGGATAATTTAACATTAGTTCTAAATTTGCACGGTATTCATATTATTTTAATTTTTATGCCATCCACCTACAAAATTATTTGTATGAATATTATTAATTCTACTTGTTTTTTCACTATTAAATTGTAAAAATTATAATTCTTCACTCCCCTTTCAAGTTTCACTTTTTTTACTTTTAACAATTGACTTGAAAAATGTTTAATTCTTAATATCTTTCATTAAGGATAATTAAAACTTAAAAAATTTGATATTTGAAAACATATGTTATAACGAATCTAACAATGTATCATACAATAGTATTTAAACTTATATATCAATTCAATTATAGGGTCAAACATCGAAAGTTTTGACTAAATGATACTCCCTCCATCCCAGCCAAACTTGCACAAAATCTTTTTTCACAGTCTCTAATAAGCATGTTTGACTGTAAATATGTGTTGCTACGGACAATAACGGTACATTAAATATTTGATATTTAGGAACTACACATTACGACAAATCTAACCATATCTCATACAATAAAATTATTGTTCATATATATATATATATATATTCAAATATATGATCAAAGTTTTGACTATTTTAACTGGACAAAATTTTTGGACAAATTTAAATGGTATAGAGGGAATAGTTGCATCATGAATTTAGAGAGAGGGAGTATTAGATATGATGAAACTAATATCTCCAATAGATAAAAGTGAAACTATTAAAAAAAATTAAAATTGAAATTATTTTAAAATCTTGAAAAAGTGATTATTTTTTAAATGTTTTTTTTAAAAATAGGATCGAAATTAGTTTGATTTTAAATAAAAGATAATGGTAGATAAAAAACGTACACATCAATTATCATTCTATCTGCGACACCGTAAACATTAAATACCCATTCATCTGCGACACCATCAATGACATGTTTCTTTCGCAATTTATCTATTTAATTAATTAAAGTGACTAACGTAAATGTACCCTATCAATCCAAATCATCAAATATGTTGTAGTCGACTAAACTAACATTCAAATGATAGATTAGTTACTCCCTCTGCTTTCTTAAGATTGTCCCCAAATAAAATGACACATTATTTAAGAAAAGTAAAATGAGTGGTGGAAATTGTATTTGAAGAGTAAAAAGTAAATTAAGTAGATGAAAATAACCTAAACTTTGCCAAAAGAGGAACGAGTCATTGTTAAAAAAAATTAAAAAAAGAAAGAAAGCGAGGCAATGTTAATTACAGGAGGGATACATAATTTTAAGATAGTGGAAAACAGTAGGTCAGACCAACCTTGCATTTGATAAGGAAGTTCAGGCTGCGAAAACAAACAGTTCCATTTTAATCTATATTTCAAAACAAAATGAAAGTCAAACCATCATAAACAACAAACAATTCTACTCGTTTAAAATACTTTCTCTATCTTCATAATTACTCGAGTGAATTCCAATCCATTAGGTGGAAAATCCAAATACAAATGGAACGAAATACCATGATAATCTAAAAAAGTTATTCCAATACCATTTCTTCATAGTTACTCGAATTGGAATGTATCTATGAAGCATGAGTTTAGGAGTAACATAAGTATGAAATCCAAATCATAAACACACACCAACATACTTTGAATTATTTAAGTGAAAATTAGCATGCATGCAAATACACACTGATTACACTAACAATTATGAGTAATTTATTGATTCCTGATTTGGTTTTGATATTAAATGTTATCCATTTTAACTTAATTTCAATGCAAATAAAATATGAAAATAGATAGATACGTATGGAGAATAGGATACATAATAATTTATATTTTTAACCTTCTACACTGACCTGGTATTAATATATATGTGTGTGTGTGCGCGCGCGCATTTACTATGGTAAATTTGAGTGCAAATCAAAATGAAATTAAAATATGACACAGATTCATTTTAAAAAAAAAATTAATACAAGAATGTATGTATTAAATACATACAGTAAATTCCAATGCAATTAATTAATGTGAATTAGCCAGAAACTGGGATACACATATTAAATTAATACAAGTATTAAAACTATGAGGCCAATATAAATTAGAGATAAAATCAAAATTAACAATAAAAAATAGTATGAAACTAAAATTTAATTAGTGGAATAGGATAAGACCATTTTAATACACCAAATAGTACTCCCTCTATCCCATTTCAAGTTGTAATTTAATTATTGATTTAGTAAAAAAATTCTATATTTGACCATAAAATTGAATTAGTATATAAATATAAATATTACTGTGTGATACAAGGTTAAATTCGTTATAACATATATTTTTAAAATATCAAAAAAATTAAAGTTTTAAATATTTTTAATGAAAGATAGTAATGATCAATTTTTTAAGTCTAGTGTTAAAAGTCAAAATGTGAATTTTGAATGATACAGGGGAGTATTATAATACATAAAATGTCAGGTGAATTCAAATATAAATTTAATGCTATAAAGCCAAAATATGCACAAAACTCGATGTGTTGTATTCATACGGACAAAAAATAGATGGGTGAACTCCGATATTAAATAAATTATGAATAGGCACGGTATACAATACTACGATACTCGAAAATTTTTAATACTAATATTGTACTCCCTCCGGGTCTTTAAGATTGACACACTTACTTTTGCACAAGGATTTAGGAAAAGCTACTTTTTCTGGTTGAAGTACTATATAGGCTGATTGTGATTTTTGGCTGTGTTCTTTAATTGGAAAAAGCTGGAGACAGCCCCCAAAAATTAGAAGGTAATCTTTTCCTCCTAAAAATTCTGCACGTGGTTCAATCAACCCCCCTTTTTGGGGGCAACTTGTCTTGGTTTGCACCAAAATACAGCTGTGTTTTGTTAAAAAATTCTGACATATTCTGCATCACAGAAAAACACCCACACCTGCCTTACAAATACCTTCATCTAGGTCTAAGTTAAACCTAAAATACTCATGGAAGCCTTGTTCAACACCACAGAACTAAGGCTGTAGTACACACAAAAATAAATGGAAGTTCCTGGTGTAGAGACCATCCTCAACACCTCTGACGCAGGTTTGCGTTCAATGCACCGACTAAGCGATCTTGAGAGGGGACGTCTCAGCACATTCCTGCTGCAACACGAGGTTGATGGAAGAACCTCCTACAACATGCGTCGTGAAGCAGCCACGCGGTGGAATGTCTCGATGCGCACGATTTCTAGGTTATCTGCCCTGCAAAGAAAACATCAAAGGTTAGGCCTCCAAATCAATTTGAACACCAAAGTGAAAGGAAAAAAGGGTCGTCCAGTCATGAACATTGATACGGACAGGGTACTTTCAGTAGCACTTCAACTGAGGACTACACAAAGGACATTCGCTGCAGCAATGGAAGTAAGCAGAAGCACTCTAAGAAGATGGATAAAAGGGAAGCAGTTGAGGAGGCATTCCAATGCTATTAAGCCTCATATCTCAGATGGAAATCAACTGAAAAGACTGCAATATTGCATTCATCATCTACAACACGATATAGTGACTACCAAAACAACATTCAGAGACATGCATCACGTGGTCCACATTGATGAAAAATGGTTTTTCTTAACCCGAGTTGCTGAGAAGTACTACTTGCTGCCTGAGGAATTTGAACCACACCGTACAGTACAGAATAAAAGGTACATCACTAAAGTCATGTTCTTATGTGCTGTTTGTAGACCTATTTT
>JAULKK010000787.1:0-10603 GCA_032355705.1 Rubia peregrina
GCATATACTGACTAACCGTGTTCATAGCATAAGAAATGTCGGGACGCGTAATGGACAAATACTGCAGTGCACCAACCAAAGAGCGATAAAATGTGGGATTTCTGTATCACTTACCGGAAGAACTGGAAAGCTGCAAAAAAGCTACAAAATGAATCGCAACAGGCGTTGATTCTTGAATTCCGACGTGCAATAAAATGCCCTTGGCATATCTGGCTTAGCCAAGGAATAAGCCATCGGAATCACGAAAAACCTCCAAACTCAAGAAATACTATAAAGTGCCAAGATCGGTAATCTTGAATTCCCGATTCACCCAATAAATGAACTTCCGAATTAGATGACCAACATTCCAAGTGAGAATAAGTCATCACCATAAACCAGCAAATAAAATAGAGAGGCACCATGGGAAAACACAAATAAGGAGGCATCCGCAGAACTGCATACAAAACCCAGGCTAACCAAAAATGAACTAAAACGTTGAAACCAAGCACGAGGTGCTTGCTTCAAACCATAAATGGCCTTGCGCAAACAACAAACATAATCAGAATGCATGGGGTCTTTGTAACCAGAAGACTGCTCCATGTAAATCGGAAAATCAAGAACACCATTTAAAAATGCATTCTTCACATCAATCTTTCGTAACGCCCAATTTTGAGTTACAGCAAGAGACAAAATAGTACTAACAGTAGATGTTTTCACCACCGAAATAAATGTATGATCATATTCAAAACCAGGTAACTGTGAAAACCTTGAGCAACTAACTTGGCCTTGTGCCCATCGAGTGAGCCATCAGACTTGTACTTTAAACGATACACCCATTCAGAGCCAACAACATTAACATTAGGAGGACGTGGAACCAACTCCTATGTCTGTAGAGTGCGAAGAGCAGCCATCTCTGAGTCCATGACAATACCCCAGTCGGGATCCTTGACTGCAGAATGATGACTACGAGGCTCGGTCTTAGAAAATAAAACACTCAGTAAATCAGAAATATCATAATCAGAAAAATCCTTGTACCGTAAAGAACCAGTGAGCGAATGGGTGGCCATCGGATGTCTTGAAGAGGGACTCGGAGCAAGAGATGGCTCGGATCCCAAGGCGAGTACGGAACCAGATGAACCAGGCACGGTACCCAAAGAAAATGGAGAGGACGTCATCACTGGGAAGAGCGGACTTGCCGGAGTAGCTGGCTAAGCTGGAGACTTCAGGGGGTGGTGGCACGTGATGTCCACACACAGTCGGTGCGGCTAGAACGTGAGGCTGGCGAGCGATCGGGGTGGTCGCCTCATGGATCGCCAGCGTCGGTGCCATCAGTTCTGCGGACGGTACTGGCTGCTGTTGATCATGCTATTGGTCACCCTGTGGCAAACAAACACACTGATCTAAATAACCCTGAGCTTCCGTTGAAATCTAAAATTTTAAATCCTCCAAAATTATGGATTATTCTGAAGGATCAGATGACTAAAACATCTCCGATGGAATAGACGAGGGCTCTAAAAAGGCTGAAACATCCAGTGATGATGAATCTGTAACAGTCCCAGTATGGGAAGCTGGAAAAGATGACTCATCAAACCGAGCATAACGAGTGATGTACTCCCTCTTTGTGAGAGGATCAAGACATCGATAATCATTGTATTGTGAACTGTATCCCAAAAATATACACAACATACTCCGAGGGGCCAATTTATGCGCAACATAAGACCTCAAATAAGGGAAAACACGATAACCAAAAGGATGAAGATTGGAGTAGTCTGGCGTAGTGCCAAAAATAATGGAGAGAGAAGACTGATCAGATAAAACCAGAGTGGGATGTCAATTAATGATGTAGTCTGCTGTGAAAAAAACATCATACCAAAATAAATGATGAAGACCAGAGTGATAGAGCATCGATAAATCAGTCTCTGTAATATGATGATACTTCCTCTCTGCACAACCATTTTTCTCTGGAGTGTGAGGACATGAAAGATGATGATAAATGACCTTAGATGCAAAATGAGTCTGCATGCGATGATTCACAAACTCGGTTCCACCATCACTCTGAAAAACTTTAATAGTGGTAGAAACTGATTCTCAACGAAAGTTTGAAATTGCATATAAGCCTCTACAAAATTATATTTACGTCGGAGAGGATAAAACCAAGTAAACCGAGATTGATCATCAATAAAAATGACATAATAAAGATGCCCGACACGAGAGACAAAAGGTGAGGGTTCCCAAAGATCACAATAAACTAAATCAAGTATATGTGATGAGCATTTCCAATTATCACTAAAAGAAAGACGCTTTCCTTTAGCCATCTCACAAGCGGTACATAAATGAGGCTTAGGTAGCAAACTAGTAACTGACAAACATCCGGACTTGTTCAAAGAAGAAATGATGTTGTGACTTGTGAGACACATGACCCAATCTACTATGCCAAAGTTTAAAAGATGCTATAGAGACACTCGCAACACCACTATAATCCAAAACATACAAGGTACTTTCAAGATAGCCTTTGCCAATAACATATCTAGTAAACTTGTTCAAAATAGTGAATGAAGAATCATGAAAATACATATCAGCATTCATATCCCGAGTCAACTTGCTAATAAACAGCAAATTTTTAGTAATTTACGGAACCATGAAAACATCAGACAAGGATAATGAATCATTACCAACAACAACACGATGGTTACGAGAATAAGGAGTCACGCGTTCAAGAGCGGACCGAGAAGAAGTCATGTGGTTGGTCATGCCAGAATCAGCTATCCAGCGAACATGTGGAGGAGCATGTGGTGGAGAAGCAGGAGATGAGGCTCGAGAGACCGAATGAGAACAAATAGAGGTAACCTGCCCAAATTTATTATACCACTGACAATGCAACTCGTATCATTCATCGTGCAGGTGAGAACAAGAAGAAACAACATGACCCAGATCATGACATCATTTGCACCGTGGCTGATCAAAATGACCCATAATGCAATACAAAACCAATAGTAAATCAGTGTTAACTGGGCACTGACTAGGCACCGAAGGAGATGCTGACTAAGCGCCGGAGAAGATTATGAAGGTTGCTGGAAATTTTGGTACCAGGCGGCGATGGTGGGCGGCGGCCAACCAGAGAATAACGGTAAAGTTTGGTAAGAGAATATGGGATTTTTTTTTTGGAAAAGCTAGCGATTATTTAGAGAGACCTGATTGATACCATGATAGAATGTAAAACCCACCAATAATTGTGGTTTTGTGTATTCATATATATAGTTAGTACAAAGAGTATACAAGGCGGAATCAGATATGGAAAAGGATATATACCAAACCAATAAGAAAGAGTATTACTTACTTAACCTGATTCTAATAGATTTAATATTCTATTAATTTGGACTGAAATTTGCAGTTGATTTAGCCAGCTCATTTTGTTCACCCACTTCTTCTGCCACATAAGCAACATAAATGCTTGTGCAAAAAAAATGATAAGAACATTTGGCTGGGATGAAGTGGTAGTAAATATGATAGGCGCTTGATTGGGTGAAGGACATGAGCTAGGGTTTTCATGATACTTGGCCCAAGCCTCAGTCGACCATTAATATTTATACATTGATGGGCCTGTGATATTCACACTTAGAGAATATTCTAGATACACTTTAATATGGATATTCTCATTTGTAACCTAATCAGAGTCGAACACTACTGCTTGTTCTACAAGGAAAGGGAATTCTAACCCTATACAGTCACAAAGATCTCCCTCGTTCTCCGCCCTATAAAGACACATGTATAATCTACTTTGATTCATGCAATCTCACACTTATTTTCACACACGGTTGCTAACTTAAGTATCGAAGTGTTTTTCCCTCTGAACCTCCCGAGGGTTTGTTCTTACAGATAAATTTCTGAGAATCAACGACCTTAATCGAAGGTGCCTCAAACGCATTAATTGGCATGCCTGATAAGACCCATCATGTCAGATTGTCGATTCCTCGACTTATGTACGAATCTACCAACAAGAAGTAGGGTAGAAGCGAACATTTGAAGAACCAAAGAGAAAGTGTTGGTAAAGAAGTTTAGTCACCAATGTCAGGAGACTCATCAACAATGTGATAAACCTCACAAAAGAATTACCAACCCTGATCTCAACCTACAAGAACAATCTCGAGTGATCTTTGATTGGTCGGGCTCTAGCCACGAGAGTTGTTGGAGGTCCGAATCTCAATGGAGCAAGATTGCCGTGAGAACGGGAGGCCAGATCTGCACCTAGGGTGATAGGAACTACCACGCTATACCCTGAAGTCGACGGACAATTCACTAAGGCTTCGTCGGATTCGCAGACAAGAGCATTCATTTGAGCCGTTGATCTAAATTGCGCCCCCAATGCATGCGTCTGTGTGGTGATCGTCATTTCACTAATAATCTGCAAACTCTAATGATGAAATTAGGACAATAGCAAGCAGTGTCGATCCCACGTGAAACATAGCAATAACTATAAAAATTACCCACTAATATATAACACTTTTGGTGTAGTCACCACGCCTTAATTTTCAAGAATTTATTTATAACTAAAAATTGAAATAACTAATATGAATTAATAATGAAAACTAATAAATAAAAAATCTATAAAATATATGAAGACGATAACCGGCTTAGAATAACTTGCATGCATTAACATCGATCATAGGCACAATGATGAATTAATCCTTACGTATCTATCAATTATAGGAAAGTAGGTACGCTTAACCTCCCCAATTCATTTTTACATTGTCGACAATTGACCAATTATAATTAACCAATTGTATGCCTTACCAAAATGCCCCCGGAAAGTATTCACTAAACTGGATACACATTTTGATAGTATTAAGAAGGAAAAGAACCTGATATATCATTTACAAAAGTAAAAGCAAATAGTAATGTACACTTAATTATTTCTCATCTTGCTGTTACAGTCTTAACTAGTTATCTTTATAGTTTCCACAAAAACTCGTTACTTACTAACCTTTTCCAACGATTACGTATTGGTGGAATTAGATAGCATTATTCCAATAATATTCAAGTTGATTAGGATTAAACATATCAAGAATAAAATAAACCAAGAACAATGAAGAGCACATAACAATCAATTATAAAATAATTAGGCCTCACAATTCATAAACTAATGCTTGTTATTCCATGTAAATATATAAATTAGCTACTCGTGATAGTAAAACTAAACATATAAATAACATAATAATAATAGAAAAGAAAAGAAAAATCAAACCAGAAGCCAAAGCCAAGTCTGCGCATAGGCCGTTAAGAAACTTTTAATTCCCAAATAACCAAAGTTGCGCACAAGCCGTTAAGAAACTATTAATTCCCAAATAACCAAATCTTGCAGCCGTACATGTGCTCCAAATTGCTGAAATTATATATATATATAGTAAAAGCGAGGATCCCCTTTCTACAGTACTTTCGTCGACTGAAATTTCCTCTTTTTCTTTTTTTCCCCACGTTCAGTCATCCCTTATATTTGTTTCTCTGTAATTCCCCCTTTCATATCATCGTCCGACCATTGAATTTCATCGGCGATCTCAGTAACTCCTATGTGCTTCAGTCCCGTCATTCCTCATATTACCCCTTCACTTGATTTTTTGTGTGCAGATTGATGCTTCCCACCGTATGCAACATGTATTTGTATTTAACGGTTTACTTGACTTTTGGTTCGCGGATTCTACAACCTTGTTTTCCTGCCATAATAGTTCAGATTGTTTATAACTTTCGCAGTCACCATTTGCGGTTTTACCTTACTTTCATAATTCAGTTTTTATGTGATCGATTTAGGTGAACTCCTGTGTTCTGATTATGCGATACATAAATTTACAATCTTCAAACTGGAACCATTTGATTTTATTTGTGAATTCTAAGTGTTTGGTTTAATGTCTATACTGAGACTTTTTAATCAAACCTGATTTCTGAAGATTTTTAAAACTTTTTCTCTCACTTGCCTTCATAGGGAAATTGTAATGCTTGCTTCCCATTGTTGAAAGATGGTAAAATTTAGCTATTTTTTTTCATCTCCAGCATAGAGTTTTGATTTTTATTCGAGCTCTTTTTAAAATTTTGTTTACACTGTAATGTTGATTTCATGTGTTTATATTTGTGGAAGTTGAGCTTTCATATGTGGTTTTGGAAGATCATAAACCGTTTAATGAATTGCTCTTGGACATAAACACCGAGCTCAATAATGTCGAGTTTGACTTGAGGAAGTGTCTCAATCAGTACAACGGGAGCCGAACAATGTTGTTAATGATCAATCCTACTTTGGGACTAAGTACACTGTTCCTCAAATCACCTTGTATAAGGAAATAGTAAGTTTCCTCATGAGTGTTTTTATTTCTTTGGATTGTAGTTTTTTTATTCAGTTGCTGCCACCGTTTGTTCACTGGAAAAGATTGATAGTCTTCTTAGTTGGATGTGAAGTTCTGTATGATTTGTGTTTTCTGATTACATAATTTAGCAATCATTGCCTTTCTACCGTGGAATTTCGTCAACCGAAATTCCCTCTTTTTCTTTTTTCCCTCCTTCAGTCATCCCTTCTTTTTCTTTCTCTATAATTCCCCCTTTTCTATCACCTTCCAACCATTGAATGATTTAGCTATTATACTTCTTCGTATTTCTATCAGTAATTTTGGAGAGGACTTCTTCTTATTATTGTTATTGAAATCACTTGTATTATTAGCTATTATACTGATTTCTTGTTGCCATGATTTGCATATGGTAGCATGTTGAGGTTCCTGTTCCCTCTCCGGGTAAAGGAGAGTTGTTGCTCACGTTGGAAGCTGTTAGTTTGAATCTGGTTGATTGGAAAATACAGAAAGGCATGCTTCGACCTCTTTTTCCCAAAAAGTTTCCTTTTCTTCCTGGTGAGTATATATAATAAGATGATTCTTATTGGTATATCACAAATTTTCAACTGTAGAGGATTTTTTGAGATTGAAAATCTTCCCTGTAAAGAGTTATCTTGCAAGGCCTCGTGTTTACCTTGATATGACTTTTGCATTTTCTTCATAGAATCTATAAATGTTATTGCTATGCCAACCCTGAATTTACTACATCTCTGACTTGCAATGAGAACTTTAGAGCTTATCATGCAAAGTGCTGAAGTTATAGGTGAAAACAAAACATTAATTAGGGTATTGTTGTAGAGTATGTGGGCTAACTTTAACCTTGGAGTTGGTATCAGGTAACATACATTCCAAACATTGGTGTTTTGATCTGTTTCCTTTTTGTTTGTTTTATTTGCTAACAAAGCTCTTTGCCTCCTTTAGTTTTGGGGAGAGAGGAATAGCAACCGATGTTGCAGGAGAGGTTGTAGAATTTGGACAGAGAGTGGAAGAATTCAAATCTAGTGACAAAGTCATGGCATTCCTCAATACTTTTGTCAGTGGTCATATTTGGTAACAGTTTCAGATGCATCAGCTTCGAGGATTTCATTTTCGTTGAGTATCTATATGTTAATGCACTTCAGGTAACTTTTTGAGAAAATTTGTAGTCAAATGCCAATGGTTTTGTGGACTTGAACGGGATTTTGAAGGTAGTGAAGAGATATGGTCAGAAAGATATGTTTCGGCGTCTCATTTCCTAACTCACTAATTTTTCGTCAGTAGTGAAGCATTTGCTGTCATTTTCTGGCATGCTTATTCTGATTAATGTTGGTTCATCAGGTTCATTTTCTAGCCTTCTTTTTTTATGCTTAGTTCTTTGCTTTAACTATAGATAAAGTCATGTGACTCCCTACCTTTTGATAACATTCTGTTGAGAATTGGGTTTCATTTGCCTTCTAAATGTGCAGCATGTAACAACCAGGATTCATTAGATCATTTTTCAATGATTGTCATTTTTCAGCTCAGATGTGGGATAGGTTTCACTTTATAATGAGTTTATCAACCACATCCTTTTTGTCCATATCTAAAAGATTGTATTATTATGTGAATTTACCATCTTCCTCTACATTAAGGCTCTCACTTCTTACTAATCTGCCTATGATTATTATTTGGGAGCTCTGGAAATCCAGAAACCGTTTGGTAAAAGAGAAACATACACATTCAGCAGAGGTTATATGGTCTAACATAAAGGCATTGTCTATGACACTTTATTCGGTTTATAGTTCTCAATTCAATTCTTCAGATAACCCTCACAGTGTTTATGGTCTTGTTCCACCATGGTTTAAGAGGAAAAGAACAAAAATCATACCAATTTTTTGGATAAAACCAGAAAGAGGTATGAAGATTAATTGTGATGCTGCATTTGATGGCTCATCTGCAGGTCCGGGGATAGTAGTTAGAGATGAAACTGGGGCTGTATTGCATGCTATCTCAAAACCTGTAGATCATGTAGTTATATCTCATCTTCACGTTGAGTTATTGGCCATTTTTGTAGCATACTCGGCCTCAATATTCGTGACCTTAAAGGTAAAGTGCAATGCATATGGATAATTCTTACCATCAGGACTGGTCAGCAATACCACAGCCCCGCTTCCACTCGAATTTGAAGAACCATCTACATACAACTTCCAAACCTCTTTCTTTTGAGTTTCTAGCTTTCAATTTTTTCCTTCAATTGCCATAAAGATCTGGATAGATTGGCAAAACATCTGGATAGATTGGCAATTGCCATAAAGATGGTAAGGCCCTTGATTGGTTGTCGTATTCCCTAACCCCGTATTACCATATCCTTGGATCCCTAGAGAAGTCATCATTCCATACCCCGCCTCAATCCCTGGGAAAGTAACTGTCGAGGTTATCGGAGCTAAAAGGGGCATCACCGAATACACTATCCCATGTGAGTAATCTGGGAAAGAAGACTAAGTCTGTGCCTGCAATGTCTCTCTTGCATATCCTAGGTAGGGTAAGCTATCATGGGCTGAGATACCAACCCTGAGGTCAACCCCGTAGGTATCGAATATATTACCTCTCTCGAGATACTCATAGCCCTTGAGGGGGGAGTAACTCAATATCCCGCTCAGCCAACATGTGTGCCACCTGCGATAAGTCTTATTGCGAGCCAATCATTCCCATGCTTTGATTTCCCTGACTGGTTCGTTCATAAGTTTCAATATAGGAATCACCATAAACCACCGTAAACCGTCCATCTATGTCATCACGATATCCAACTGGTATGCTCTGTGTCAGGCCTGCATTCCCGACTCCCTACTCCATATTAACCTCCGGACGTCTCGACGGATCTGTTGCGTCAGTTCGAGGAACTTCAACAACTTGCGGACTAGGCCCACTCAAGACCTGTATCCTCTCGTGTTCAGCCATCGAGACGTGTATCGCTCCCGACTCAACCACTAGAGCTAGAACCTCAACAGGCTCGACATCTTGTAACTCCTGAGGATTGACCATATCGCTTTTTTCACTGCACTTCGTCACCGATTCCTGTTCTCTTTAACCTCAATCTTTCAATCCTTTGAGTAGCAATAGACATAAACCAAGGAATTTGAATCTGACTCGATCGGTCCCACAGAGCATGCCAAATTGATGTGTCTCGAAACTGAATGGATAGCACGCTCGATCTCCTTAATCGTAACTTGCAAGAAAACTAACCCTGGGGGATCCCAGGGTAAATCCTCTGAATCTTAAGTCAGCAAAGCGTATATGCACTGTATAAAGACTAAATGAATAAAAAATGAATACATACCTTGTATTTATACTGTACAGTGTTAGTAGTATTTTACTCTAAATATAACTCTTAATTATCCAATAAATACGATATTAATTATTACCATTTCAACCCCATTTGGGTCAATTAATACAGGCTCATTTTATAAATTTGGCTCAATCTTTATCATTTCTCTTTCCCCATGTGTGGCAGTTTGAAATTATTCTCATCTCTACATTTGATGATTTCCACCATCACAAGTTGTATACTTAAGAAAATATTGTCTAATGTTTTGGTCAATCCCTCACGAATGCATCTCCAATCGCATGTAACAAATCTTCTAGAATTGAACGAGAATTTTGATGTTGCAAACTTTGAATTGAGGAAAAAGAAACCCAAGTCCATAATGTTAAATCAGGAGATTCTGCTTGTTGACATTCGATTCTAATATCAAACCCATCTTATCTGGTAGCTACACTAAATTTAGGGTCATTTGCAAATAAGTGTGAGCTAGCATTTTCTTGTTATGTCATTAAAATTTCTTGTTTTCCTATTGCGGCAACTTAGTTTTGATTGTTGGAATCAATACAAAAATAAGCATTTTCATAGTGACTCCCCTATTAATGGATTTTACTAGTGTTAAGACTATAGTGCACCTCAGCCTGTTTATACTACTGTACCTTGCTAAAATGTATTAAATATATGGAAAGACACTGATTTTTTATCAAAAAGAACATTGCCTCCACAGCCAAAAAATGGCCTACAAACAGTACATAAAAACATTAATGGAAAGTAATGTTTGTTGTGTATTTTTCTATATGGCTCAAGTTCATTAGGAGCTAGCAAAAACCTGATTGATGTCTTAGTAAGGTAGAACCATTTTTTTATCAATGTGGATGATGTTGTACATGTATTTAAATTGAATGTTGCACTCCAGCTTAGAGAGACACCCGTTTAACCTATTTGCACGTCTTTGTTAGGCATGGGTGAGTCTTTATGT
>JAULKK010000796.1:0-10602 GCA_032355705.1 Rubia peregrina
AGTCTAATTTTAATTCTAATTCATTTTCAATTTTTTATTTTTTTTCATAGGGGAAAATGTATTTTTGAGTAATTCTGGCTGAGAGTTACCGGAATTAGTACATTTGCTTTTACCTTTACTATCTAGGGTTATATTTGTACTTTCAATTTTTTGAAAGGTTATATTGGCTCTTATATTAACTAGGTAGGGTTATAAAGCATTTTTTCCTTTTATTAATAACATGGAAAAGCTCTATGAATGGCTCCACTCCCCAAAAAAAATTAGGAACCTCAGTTGTCAATAAAAAAAAAGTGAGTTGTTTCAACATGGTAATGGTTTTTCCTCTTTGCAACACCGTTTTGCTGAGGAGTATCTGTACAAGAGGTGTGTCAAGAAGAAAAAAATCATTAGAGGTGTATTCACCTCTCAAATCACAAATACATAAAATACTTATTTACGACAGAATGTTGTATCTTAATAAGTTCTTTGTAACACCATTTTGTTAAGGAGTATCTATACAAGAGGTGTGTCGTATGGATCTATCAGAAGCAAGAAGGAAAAAAGAATCATTAGAGGTGTATTCATCTCACAAATCACACATACATAAATTACTTAATGAAAACATAATGTTGTGTCTCAATAAATGCTATAAAATCACAAAATATTTCTAAGAAATCATATTTATGATTCATAAGATAAACTAAGTATGACGAGAAATGATCAATAAAGGAAACATAATATCTAGTCCCCCCCCCTTCGTAGGTACGGGAGAGGCTCCCCACACACCATAATGCACAAGATCAAAGGGAGCAAGAAATTATGAAATACTATTACGAAAAGGTAACACTAGAAATTATACAAGTTTACAACCACTACAATAAAAAATGTCATGAGAATGAAAATGTTCTAAAGCTCTTGTAGAGACCAAAAACTTTAAAAGAGATGCAGAAACATGAACTAAATGAGAGTTCCATAAATAAAATGTGAGGACGAATGACTCAACCAGAAAGATGACAAATCCACACTCGAAGCTACAACATATGATACTTTAATTATGTCCAACACATAGAGGTTCCCATGCCTACCACCTGTCCCAATACCGCCTGAGACTAAGAATCCTAAATAAAATATTAGGAAGAAGAACATAAGACATTGATATTGGATTCACACGACTGACTAACTGATCACATGTTTAGTGCAAGACTAGGTGTATATTAGACATCATTAAGAGATACATGAGATGTGACAATAGAACCAACACCGTTCAATGGAATATGGTAGCCATTAACTATCATAATAAAGGGATACAAAGGAGGAGATAACGAAACTTATGATGACATACAAGGAGACATGGCACCCAATTCTAGGATCCATAAGGAAGATGATGTATCTGAGATACCTAATGATGGCAAGCATGTAGAGGAAGAGACAAGCATAGCATGAGGTTACGAGGCTAGATACTAGTGAAACTGCTCTAACAAGTACAAATCCACAAATGGGTTAGTAATTGTATTAGTGAACTAAGGTGGACGAGGCATCCAAGGAGCTAGTGGTCAATGTGTGGGCATTCCTGGTGACCAAGGTGTCCAAGAAACCTATGACCGTTGGGGAGGTCTTTGTTGCTATTTGATTTTGCCCAAGAATTGAGGACATTGAGCCTTCCAATGACTCTTCTCCTTGCAAAAAGAACACCCGTTTGAATGGACCTTTCCATTAGGTTTCCCACTCATTTACCACTGTGGGATAGCAAAAACAGAGGGTGTGGGGGGTAAAGGAGTCTCCTTGTCTATCTTGGACATGAGACAAATATCTTCAGCTAGCAACTCATTAACCACATAAATAACAGAAGGAGGATGGCTACGATGAACAATCACCCCCAGAAACCCCCTCACAATCATGATAAGGTGCCATCATAAAATGAACCAACCATTGCTCTTCCCACCTAGCAATGTAAGGTGCAAGTTCATGCAATTCAGTTGATTCAGTTAAGGCCAATCGATCTTACAATTAAGACATTAAAGAATAGAAATATTGGATAATCAAATCATGCTGTCAAAGCACATGAATATCACTCTCTAATTGATATTGTTTATCAAAGTTGGATTGTGTATATATCCTTTCCAAATGATCTCATACCTCTTTTGCAATCCCATACTTTGACAATTGAGTACCAATGGAATGAGTGACCGAATTGTTGATCTATGTGATAATCTTGGCATCCTCAGCTTCCAAGTATCAAACAATTTATCATAATCTGCGTCTTCGACCTTAGGCTTCACACGAGCACCAGAAACATAACCCCACAAAGGCTTCCCACGTAAAATATTCCTCGTAACATAGCTCCAATATGGGTAATTTTACCAATTAATCGAACACTTGATTGAAGAGAATCATCTTTACAACTCACCAGGAAGAAAGTTAAACAATCCAACTAATCAAAATCTAAAATCACAAACGCTTCCAATCGAAAAAGCACAATCGATATGATACAACCGCAAACGCATACTCTCATTCCAAACAATCACAATTGCAGAATCAACCTGATACAACCATAATCAAAAATCACAAAAATTCCCAATTCAATTCCAAACAATCACAAAACAGGGCACAAAAAAAATTGAAATAACCCTAAATCACAAACATAACCAACAAAACCCAAGTCGGCGAAAAATTAAAATGGAAATCAAGGCAAGTAAGCAAAAATACTTTGGCAAAAACAGCAAAGTTGGGATTGAGATAATCTCACTCAAAATTATCACAAAATCAATGAGGAGGAAGAGACTCTGATACCATAATGATTAGTAAATTTAGGGATTCAAGAGAAAGAAATTTCTTTTGCGTGCTAAGCATGTTTACAAGTGTCAAATGAATAATACATAAAGAAGAACTATAAAGGTTGACATGTCAAATGATTAAAAAGCTCTTTAATGAATATATAACGCTAATAATGTAAATTTTATTTAAAATTTATTTATTTTCATTTATTATATATGTTTCAAATAAAAAATAATTTGGGAACAATATTATTTTATATTTTGTTTTATTAATCTTTTTATATACTAAAGTTCGACTTCAAGCTTTTGTCCTCTCCTCCACATAACATGAATGCCTGATATATTTAATAAAATTGTTTACAGTTTCTTTTTATATTTTGAAAATCATATGATCACGTGTAAGCTTTATCACAGGTTCAAAGTGTTTTGGGAAAATCCACAAAATTTAGAACTCCAGTATTACATTGATGATTTCTGCTCCCACAAAAACATTCTCTTTCCTCAGTATAAATTGTACACTTTAACTTTTATAGTTAACGTAAGAAATATTTAATTCTTGATATTATTAATGATGTATAACTATAGTCTAAAAGTCAGAAAAAATAAAAAATAAAAAATTTACTTTGCAATTTATTTAATATTACGCTACATAATAATATTCGTATTTATATACCAATAAAATTTCATAACAAATTGAATTATGATCAAATAAATAATGTAATTACATCACATGCTAGAACGGAATAACAACACATTAACATGACCAACCTAACAATATGTTTCATTAAAACATTATTATTTATATTATCAATAAGAATTTTGATAAATTTAGTTAATTAGAATCAAATAAACAGTGTAATACTCCTTTTTTCATCTTATTTATATAGAACTTAATTGAAGTGAACTAACCTATATAAGTGCGATGAAAAATAGTAATAGAAAGGTCACGTTCTATAGTAGATTTTATTAGAACTTCAGTTTAGTTCATTTTAGTTCAGTTCAACAAAAATTAATTTAATGAAATTTATTTTAATTTATTCAGACTGTTACCATTTAGTTTTAGTTTATTTCAACAAAAATATGTTCAGGAGAACAGGATCTGAATTTAAAGTACTCCCACCATCCTATTTGAATGACGAAATTGCTTAGATGTGACAAGAAAAAGTGTAGAAAACAGTGGTATTTTATAAAAGAAGAGAACCCAATTTGAATATCTTTAAACTTAAAGAGGGCATTTTTTAAATTCAACAACAGATTTTTTTCCTCCATTTTAGGCAATATTCACTTTTGTCAATTCTTCTTGTGAGTGATAATATTAAGAGAAAAATGTGTTTCTAACCCTATATTTTGGTTGAAAGTGCATAAATGACCTTGTAAAATTTAAAAGTGCAAAAATAACCCTGGATTTTGTTGACTGTAATGTTAAATGTCAAAGTAGCCAGAAATTGTCAAATGACCAGTTTAGCCTTCTATTAAAAACCAAAAAATAGTAAAAGACAATAATACCCTCCCTGCTTTTTTAAAAACAAATATTGTTTAGCGGAATAATGAGAATAACCGTGGCTTACCTAATCGGTAGCCCTGACGCTCTGTATATGTGAATTATATGTACTACCTTATACCGTAATACACCCCCTCGATATTTATGGGGTGCAATAACTGATAGATTGGAATCATGTTTACAATACAACTCACTAGAAAAATCTTTAGTGAAAATATCAGCAACCTGTAATTGTGTAGGAGCATGTCTATCCTGAAGACCTCCATGTGTAACCATTTCACAAACAAAGTGGTAGTCTACATCATTATGCTTGCTACGGTCATGATGAATCGGATCGGCAGCAAGATATGTTGTAGAAACATTCTCACAATAGAGAGTAACAGGATCACAAAGAAAATATCCCAAATCCGCAAGAAGCTGACGAAGCCAAATTGTTTCAGCCGCAGTGTAAGCAACGACCCTGTATTTAACTTCATTTGAAGATTTTGGCACAGTAGGTTTCTTCTTAGAGCGTCAAGAAATAAAATTATTCCCAATAAAAATGGCATAGCCAATGGTAGAACTGTAAGAATCATGGGCTCATATCATAAAACCAATTGGTTCTATGTATGGGTAACCCATAATCTTATATATTGAGTTATATGATTGTCAACTACCAATGTGGGACTCTAACACGCCCTCTCACGTGCAGCTGTATAAATCATCGTGCAAACGTGGACATAAGGGGGTAATGGGCCAACCTTGGGCTCTGATACAATATAAAATCATGTGCTCCTATCATAAAACCAATTGTTTCTATGTAGGGGTAACCCATAATCTTATATATTGAGTTATATGATTGTAAACCACCAATGTGGGACTCTAACAAGAATGACGACTGTCAGGACAACCAGCCCAATCTGCATCAGAATAAGCTACCACTAACGTGGGAGAGCTTGCCGAGTGGAGAAAAAAACCAAACTCTAAGTACCCTGCAAATAGCTGAAAATTCTCTTCACAAAATGAAGGTGAGTAGTACAAGGAGCACGCATTAACTGAGAAACCATATTAACAGCATAAGCAATATACGAACGAGTCACAATCAAATATTTCAAACCATCAACCATACTACGATAATCTGTTGGATCAGCAAGAAGATCTCCATCAGTAGAGGACAATGTAACTATAGAAACACATGGTTTGCGTGTAAATTTAATAGTATAAGATGAAATTTCTTTAGTAAATCAGACACATAATTTTGTTGAGACAAAAATAGACCAAAAGGAGTACGTGACACCTGAATCCATAGAAAATAATGGAGATCCCCCTTATCCTTCATATCAAACTGAGACGATAGAATAGAAATGAGTTTATAAACTAGAGCAGAACTACTACCTGTGAGAAAATATCATCCACATAAAGAAGTTGAATAAGCATATAACCCTGGTATTTTAAAACAAACATAGAGGTGTCACAAGTGATGCATTTAAATCCAATGGAAATAAAAAAAATGTTGAACTGAGAAAACCAAGCTCTCGAAGCTTGTTTCAATCCATTTATGGATTTACGTAAATGACAGATGTAATTGTTTTAAGGGATGCACGAAACCTTCAGGTTGGCGCATGTAAACTTCCTCATTCAAAAAATATGCAAGAAGGCATTTTTAACATCTAATTGACAAATGTTCCAATTAAGAGAGACAACAATAGTGAGAAATACATGCACAGTACTAAGTTTCACAATAGGATTAAGTTTCAAAATAGTCAATACATACATGTTGGTGATTGCCGAAAACAACAAGTCTAGCCTTGAACCGCTTCACAGACCCATCCGAATTGTATTTAATTTTATATACCTATTTACAACCAAGTATATGACTATTGTAGTCACGAGGTACTAACTCCCAAGTATCATTTTTAATTAAAGTCGTATACTCATCAAGCCTAGATTTACGCCAGCGAGGATCTTTAGATGCTTGTTTAAAATTATAGGGTTCTAAATCTACGACATCTTGTTTTTAAATTCATTAGGCATCGAGGTTTTGAAATACCATCTTTAAGGCAAGTAACCATAGGATGAGCAATTGAAACAGGTGGTAAAGGAGACAGCAAAGTTGAACCAAGAGTAACAGACGACACATGACTAGGAACTGACATGGGAGAGATGGTAGATGGAGATGAGACAAATGCTGGACTCGGAGATACATGCTCTGACGAAGAAGTCACTAGAGAGATGGATGGAAGACTGAGATCGACCACAGTATGAGAAGCCACAACATTCGTTGTCGGTGCTAAGGACGGAACTATTGGCGAGCTGAGTGGAGACAGCGAGAATGGTGGCTCGAGTAGTGGAGTCACAACAGAGACCTGCGTGGGCATGCACTACAACACCTGGGGATACTAACTCTAAAATCGACAAGACCGATGTATGAGACCAACTCAAATTTGAAGAAGGGGGGAAATGGTAAAGTCGACTTGGTATACAGAGGACAACGATAGGAAAATTATTTCTTATGAAAAATAACACAACGTTGATACAAACACGACACATAATGGGATCAAGACACCTATATCATTTGTAGTTAGATGTATAACCATAATATACATAACCCATAATGAAAATAATTGTGGCTTACCCAATTGGTAGCCCTGACACTATATATATGAACTGTATTTACATGGAAAAGTATGTTATATCCTTATACCCTACTAATTTTCTTGTTCCATTTTTCTTTATTTCTTTTGTTTTCTTAGATCTTGTGGAGGTGAAGCTTTCAATGGGGTGGCGGAGGTGAAGCTCTCATGGTGGGTTTAACAGGTGAAGCTTTGACCGTGAAGATCGGCGGAGATGCAGCTCTCGGCGGGGTGGTGAAGTTTAGGGCGGAGGTGTGCGGGGCGATGGGGCTGGGGTTTCTAGGCAATGTTAGTGGTGGGTCTGGGTGGGTTGTCCGCGGGAACACCATATGGGATGGATTTTAATAGCAAGCTGGGGTACTGATCGAATCGGACCTAGATGTAGGTGTAACGGAGAAGATGGGCGAGAATGGGCTATGTGGAAACCGGTGAGGCAAAAAAAGCTATGCTAGCTTGAACATGAAGTTTATGGGGCTCTTTGGAGGTAGGGGAAGATGAGCATGTGTGGTAGCAGCGTCAGCGGCGATGTTTGATCCATTTTGGGTCAATTTTGGGGCGGGTTAGTGGCGGGACTAGCGAGGGTTATAGGGTGTGTTTCCGGGCTGGTTAGTGGCGGGGCTGGTGTGGATTTCTGGAGCAGCGGGTTAGTGGCGGGGCTGGGGAGGGTTTCTGGGCAAGTTAATGGCGAGGCTAATGGGGCATTCGTGGCCGCGGCGGGTTAATGGTGGGGATGGTGTGGGTTTCTGGAGCGGCGGCAGTGGCGGTTGGTGTGGCGGCTGCGGTGAAAGCATGGCGGCGGCGGTGGCGGTGAGATGAAGATGAAAAAGAAGAAGAAGAAGACGAAGGTGTTTGAAGATGAAAAAAGAATGGGTAAAATTGTCATTACTTTTTCAATGTTGAGTCCATGGGTAATTTTGTCTTTTCATTTTGGTCAATCTTTGACTTCATTGAGTGAATGCCGGAATTGAGTAAATTGGTATAACTGCACAATTTTACAAAAATTTAGGGTTAATATCGCACTTTCAAATTTTACAAGATTATATATGTACTTTCAAAATTTAATTGGGTTATTTGTACACTTTTCCCTAATATTAATTACATCATTCTGGTGGGACTAAGTATATCAAATTAAATATAATTAAACTTAATTAAAGTGCTAGTACCTTAAAAAATAGACATAAAAATAGTATGTACCTAATTGACTTGGGTGGTGGTGTATTGAAAACACTACCAATAGTTTCTTAAATTCTTACATCAATTTGGAGAGGCAGCCATGTTTCCTTTTGCACTTATTTTGTGGCAAGGGTTCAAGTAAAGCTTTGAACCAACATCTTGTAATCAAAATTCTTAATCTCTTCTATTATAGGATTGGGGATCCTAATAAACATCGCTCTCATTAATATGGGTTTTAATCTTTTTTTAAATGCCTAAATGGCTTTCAGTTTATACTGGATTAAATTAATACTCACTCCCTTCCAAATTAAACTTCTAATTTTTTTGTCAACTTTCTCAGGATATATTTGACCATGGATAGAAGTGGCAAAATAAACATGTAACCCGTAGCTCAAGCAGGTTATCTATTTTTAAACCAATACGGGTTTGGATAAAATGGTAATGTTAAATGGGCAGTTGAAAATTATGGGTAGGCTGGGTGTATGCGGGTTGACTGCGGGTTTATCCATATAGTTCAATTTATGGGTTGAAACCGGGAGTTTTCCCATATGAGTCAATAAATGAGTTAGAACTCACGGGGTTACCCATGCGAATTGTATGTAAACTCATATGGTTCATATATGGATCGAAACTCGGGGGGTTTACCCATGTAACTTGGTATATAAACTCATATGAGTCAATCTCTAGGTTGAAAACTGAGGGTTTGATGATTTTCTACCTGTGGATTTCAACTCAATCCCTTCTTTACCCAGCCCATTTTTTATCTGTTATAAAATGGGGTTGAAGTGGGTCATACCCATATTTTTTACTACCCATATTCGACTTTTCCGTTCATTTACAACGTCTAACCATTGGTAACTTTGGTTATATATATTAATAGTGTATAAAAAATTGATCTTAGAAAATATACTCCCCTCGTCCCATAATTATTGGTCTATTTACTTTTTCAAAGTCAAACTTGGTAAATTTTAATCCTAAATATAAACTAATATGCATATAATAAAAATATCTATGAGATATTGTTAGACTCATCTTATATCTATTTACAAAATGTTAAATTTTTATAGGGAATTATCATACGTAGTTAGAGATATTGACAGTCAAACGTGATCATTGAAAATCATGAAAAAGTAAATAGGTCAATAATCATGGATGGAGGGAGTATGTTGCAATAAATATAACAATATATCACATGATAGAGTAGGTCGCCTGACAGACGGCTTATCCATAAGATTATGGACATACCATTTTTTTAACCTTATATGTTGCATTTTTATATTACATACAAAATTTAGAAATTTTAAAATATTTATACGTATATATTTAGATATATATTCAAATTCAAATACATATTAGGGAAAAGTGTAAAAATGACCCTATAAGATTGTGAAAGTGTAGGAATGACCTTGTAAAATCTGAAAGTGCAGGAATGACCCTATAAGATTGTTAAAATATGAAATTTTACCCAATTTACATTATTCAGGCATTGATTGATGCAATTCAAACATTGACCCAAAGTGAAAAGACAAAAGTACCCCCTAAACTCACAACTAAATATCTAATGACCATTTTACCCCCTAAGTCTCTTCTTCTCCAACTTCACACCCTAAACCGACACCACCACCTCCGAGAGCCACTGATGCCTCGCTTCCTTGCTTCTCTAACACTGCTCTGCCGCTCCACTATCGGACCTCCGCCACCAGACCTCTGGCCACCTACTGGTGCTGATCCGCCGCTACCAGCACCCACCACCACAACCTCCGCCACCTCCGCCACCCATAACCACCAGCCCTGCTGCCAGAACCCCTAGCCACTACCTCTCCCTGCCACCACTTGTTCCCCCGCTTAACCCCAGCCACCCCAACCACCGTTCCAGCGTCTGGAACCCAACCCCGCCGCCCGAAAACCCTAGTCACTACCTCCCCTCACCACCACCTATGCCCCTGCTCAACCCCAACCTTCCCTCACCACCGCTCCGTCACTCGAAACCCAGCCTCGCTGCCCAGAAACTCTACCTTTCCCTGCAATCACCTGTTCCCCCCTCACCACCACTCTGCTGCTAAAACTCTCACAGTCCACTTAAATCCCTCTCACTGCATCTCCTTACCACTGTCGCCCATCCCCATCACCAAACCCTAGTTCTGCCCACCACCTCTTCCCCGTCACTAACCCGCCGCCGCCACGAATATCCCCCGACTCCACTAGCTCTCTCCCTCCACGAATCCCCCACCACATCTCCCCCTGGTGAACATCGTCTCTACCATCGACCTCTCTCACCCCTATTTCCATCAATCGTCGCCGCCATGAATCCCCCGTGAATCCATCACCTCTCTCACCGCCACGAATCCCCCTCGCGGTAATTGAACACACCACCGCCTCTCTCGCTCACCGTTCGTTGATTGAACACACCTTCGTCGCTCCGCTGCACCGCCACTCCGAGGTCTCATCCTTTCTTCTTCAACCCATTGTACCGCAGCAGTCTCCCCGCCATCCTGTCGCGCCATTCCCGAGCTGCAGTGGAGATGGGAGTCAAATATAGGTGGCCCGGATGAAATTTGAATCG
>JAULKK010000825.1:0-10601 GCA_032355705.1 Rubia peregrina
AATATGCAAAATTTATTATGCAACGTCCAATTATAAGTTTTAGAGTAAAGTGCTAAAATGACAATGAGATTAGGGAGAAAGTGCCCATATAACCCTGCAATCTCATAAAGTACCAATATAACCCTTGACCACGTTGACCGTTTGGTCAACCTTTTCACAGTCGGAATATAGTGAAGTTACCATTTTACCCTTATAATTTAAAAAAGGAAAAAAAGAAAATCTTCCCACTGCCACTCACCCTTTCCCTTCAACTCACTCGCTCCCCCAGAATCCAACCAGAGACCCAACATAGCTCAACTCACTCAATGCCAGAGACTCAAGTTGCTCCACCACCTCAATTTCATGTAGCTCTCGATTTCCCATAACTGAAGCCGTAGCTCTGAATTTCCCGGCGCTTCGCTGAGCGGCGCCGGGGTCTGAGCGGCGAGCATAAGGGGACGGTGAGGGAAATGTGGGTTCGACGATGGGGGAGGCCGGGGCGAAGGCCATCGACAGAGGGGAAGATCTTAGGTTTACATGGCAATGGCGATCGTAGTAGGACGGCAGAGTAAGGAGGGGTACGGGCGATCGACAGTGGGGGAGGTCTTAGGTTTTACGGGGCAAAGGCAATCGGAGTAGGGCGACAGAGTAAGCTGGGGAAAGGGCGATCGATGGTGGAGGGAAGAAGGGGCGAATTCGATCGACAGTGAGGAGGTCTTAGGTTTACAGGGCGATACACGGTGGGGAAGGCGAGGCAAACGATGGTGGGGGAAAGGTGGGTCGATCGACGGTTGCGGGGAATAAGGAGGTGGCGGGTGGGGGAAAGGTGACGGTGGGGAGAGGGAGGAGGCGCCGACGGTGGTGGGAGAGAGAGGAGGAGGTGGCGGCGGAGGCAGGAATTAGAGGCGAAGATGAAGGCGATCGGAGTAAGGTGGGGCGAATGCGGTCAACGGTGGGAGAGGTCTTAGGTTTAAGGAGAAGGGCGGCGACGGTAGTGGCGATGGGAGGGAACACAGCGGCAACGACGGAGCTTGGTGGCGACGGAGCTTGATGGCAGCGGTGGCGATGTTGGAGCTTGGTGGCGGCGCCAGAGCTTGGCGGCAATGATGGAGCTTTGCAGCAGGTAGCATTAATATTTAGAAAAGTAATTTAGGTTTGTTGCAAGGGTATTTTTGTCATTTCATCTTATGAATTTGCCTGATTTTTTTGGGTCAATACCGGAATAAAGGAGTTTGGTTATATCGGCACAAAGTTTAGGAAAGTTTGGGTTATATTGACACATACATTAAAAACTCAGAGTTATATTGACACTTTCTAAGATTGCAGGGTCATATTTGCACTTTTGGCCTAATTTCAGGGTTATAAATGTAAATATCCCTTTCTTTTTTATCCTTCGAAACCTTCCCTTTTTCTCTGAGTACTACTCCCTCCGTCCCACTTTAAACTTCATATTTTTCTTTTTTGGGAAGTCCCACTATAAACTTTCTAATTCTAAAATTTCTACTTTTAGCCATAAATATGTGGTCATAATTTTTCCTTTCATTTGATTTATGTAGGTCCACTCTCACCACCCATTAAAAATATGCCACATATCTTTGTCTTAAAGTTTGCGCACAAAGCAATTAAAAAGTTTAAAGTGAGACGGAGGGAGTATGATTGAGGACCAATTATTTGAGTACTTCACAGTAATTTGAGCTAATTTATCAAAAACACGGTAAACTAATAATTTGAGCTAGGTTGAACAAATTTATTTGTACACTCCTTTAAATGTTTAAATCATGCTCCACACAATCAGTAGTGCAGTATGTATTCATTTTTGGTTCATGATATTGATATAGCGTGGACTGTGGACATACAATATACATAAGGTGGAGTTAGAATTTGGTGATGATTAGTTATTTAATTTTTAATAAAATTAATTTAATTTAATCTGGTGGGGATGAAGGATAAAATTTTAAAATATTGATAGCCTTACAAAATTTTAACTGGTCTGAAGGGTAATTTTAAAAAATAACACTCCTTAAAAAATTATTGGCGGAGCTGGAGGGTCCAGCCCCCTTGCCTCTACCCATGTACATGAGACATAATCCCTCTAGTTCACTAACATCTCCTTTGATATGACACTTAATTTTAGGAGAGGTGTATAATTTGAGGGTGAAGTGAAAAATTGGTTGGGGTAATGATGAGTTAATGGAGTATTATAGGTTATTTAAAAATATATATAAAAAGTTTAAAGGAACTCTAATAATGCAAAGTTTGAGGTTTTATGGGTTTTTCAATTTTTGCTCCCCCTCCAAAGCAGAAAATATTGTAAGAGAGCTAATATTAAAATATTATTATAAGTAAGTAAATCAATGTTAGTGAATCAGAGAAAGTATGAGTTGGAAGCTGAAACATGTTAGCTGAAAAAACGTGACCTTTAAAATCAATAAGAGAAAAGTGTGCTTTTAAGACTATATTTTGGTCGAAAGTGCATAAATGACCTCGTAAAATCTGAAAGTGCAAAAATAACTCTAGATTTATTTGATCGAAATGTCAACAACCAAATTTGCAGGAAATATGTGAAATAACCATTATACCCCTGAATTAAAAATTAAATACAATTTGAAAATACAATTTTCCCAGTCCCTTCTTCATATCCATCCATTCTTCATCTCTTTCCACCACCATTGTCGTATCCCTTCTTCATATCCGTCCCTTCTTATCCCTTTCCACCACCATCGTCGTCCTCATCTTTTTGTTAATCAGCCACCACCATCGTCCTTACCTTACCCGCCACCACCATCGCTCATCTCTTTCCCCGTCCATGGGTTCTTGAACAACAGTCGATTTGTTCTTCGAGTTCTTGATGGTTCTTCGATTTGGTCGACGAGGAATTTCTTGATGGGTTCTTCGATTTGATGGGTTCTCTGATTTAATGGATTCTCCTACAATATCAAGCGCATCACCGTCCAACAGACCATCATCTATATCCCATCGGAGGTCGGCATAACTGAGTTCTAGGACTCTAACACCGGAGTTCGAGTGTGTTGTCGTCGAGGTGGAGCGACAGGTTCTTCGATGGGCTCTTCGCCTTTGTGAAGATATTTCCTCGCCGTTGTGAAGCTATCGGCGGCGGAATTAGGCTTCACAACGTTGGGGAAGCAGCTGGGCTGAGCTGGTGGCGCAGAACTCCAGCGGAAGGGTTTCAAGGGTGGGTTGATTGGGTCAACAAAACTCTGACGGTGGTTGGTTAATAAAACTCTGATGCCGCTAGTGTTTAAGGCAAATGTAGTGGTTCTGGGGGGAGGTGGGTGGTGCTGTTGGGGTTTTTGTTGGTTGTAAGTTGGCGGTGGTGGTCAGCGGGTGGCGCGGTGGTTGTAAGTTAGCGGTGGTTGTGGTGGGTTTAGGGTGGTTGTTGGAGAAGAATAAGTTTATGGGGGTATAATGGTCATTAGATATTTAGTTTTAAGTTTAAGGGTATTTATGTCTTTTCACAAATGGTCAGCGCCAGAATTGCATTAGTTAATGTCTGAATAGTGTAAAGTGGGTAAAACTACATATTTTGACAAAAAGATAGGGTTACTTATGCATTTTCAGATTTTACAAGGTCATTCATGCACTTTCTCAGTCCTATAGGATCAATTTTGCACTTTTCCCAATTAATAATGCCTAACTAATCCAATTTTTAAGTTGTTAAGTTAATATTAGTTACGCAAAATCTTGGAAAAGACTTTCTTTCTACAGACATATGAAGAAACGAGATTGAATTAGAATTATAGAAAGGTAAAAGGTTTTAGACGCAATATTTAAAAAATATTAAGCAACGTGCAGTGGTTATAAGTTTATGACCCGATTAATGCAGTCCAATTTTTTAATTATAATTTCTTCTATTTTGTATTTTAAACCTTGGTATTTCCATAAGTTATGGAAATACCATCTTTCAAGAAACGGACTCTATTAGATAATGACATTCTCTTAATTCAATTGATATAATATATTCAAATTTACATGCATGGAAATATAACTTTCATAACTTATATACTCCATCCGTCCCAAACTAAGGTGCATAGAACTTTTTTCACGATATTCAGGAAACGTGTTTGACTGTTAATATGTTTAACTACGTATAATAACAACAAATAAAAAGTCAATATTTAGAAACTAATTATTACGATGAATCCAACAATATCACATATGATAGTATTATTGTTTACATTCCTATTCTAATACGTGGTCAAAATTTAACAGTGCTGACTATTAAATAGTAAAAGTGTGCATCACCTGGGACCGAGGGAGTACTTATTTTCTTGATATATATACTTTTTTTTATTATTTTCGTATGTTTTCTAAAATTTTACCTTTCCTTTTATGGGAAAACGCTATGTTACCCGACACGTTGGAAATGGTGGAGAATCGCGTATCGATTAGACGGGACATGCCGACACGACACATGGCACACATCTGGTCGAGCTGTGTATTTAAAAATGAATCGGAGAGAGGATATGGGTATGGTAAAAAAGGGTACTGATGATTATGAAAGACAATAATTTTATCCATTTTACACACATAAAAACACAGAATTAAAAAGGGACTAATGATTATGAAAAACTAGAATTTTATCCATTTTACACTCATAAAAACACATGCAATTTTGTGGAACAATATAACACAATTTTATATGTATAATAAGAGATTTTTTTATTTTTTTATATGGTAATAATACACACAATCTTATACATAAGAATAAAACTGAAACAAAATATATAATAAGAATATCATGTTATATAATAATTATAACACAATATTATTTTTATATTATATGTGATACTATGTTATATATAATAGGATAATTGTATAACAATGAAATACAACATGTTATATATCTATATTGAATATAATAAAAGGCATATACTAAACTCTACAAATATACGTATGTAACTATAGACAAAAACGACACATAAAAATTGATATATAAAAACTATGTATTATGATAAATGTACGATAATATCATTGTTTCATAAATCTATTCAAGTATATGGTCAAAATTTATAATGTTGACTGAAAAGATTCTTCACCAGTTAGGGAAGGACGGATGGAGTAAGAGAATTTTCGACAATATTTGCAAGATAACAATGAATTTTGAATAAGAGTGTGCAAGATAGTGTCTCCTTTCAGACCGTTTAACGTTTATACCAACTATGAAAAATTTTGTTCTTAAAAATTTCAAAATCATATTATAATTATCTATAGTTTAAAATTATGAGAATGTCATTGCAATAAATGAAAATAAACTTCAAATTACTTCATGAGTTATACTATTATAAAAATGATCCAATCTAACAATTATACGATAGAATAAGATAAGATCTTGTGGGGGGAACAAAAGGATAAATTGAAAATAAAAATTTTCCGGAACATTTTCAAATAATTCTGATGGTGGATGTTCATGAGATCAAAGGGCATTCTTTATGAACAAACGCGAACTCGAGATCCGGAAATTTAATAATTGTAAGACGGAGCGAATCAATGCTTGAAATCCTCCAAAATGGATTTGAATGTTAATTTGTAGTTGGAACGTAAGCGTATCTCGTTTCTTTGGAGCTTGAAGTGTTCGATTAATTAGTGATAAGAGGTCAACCGACAGGTAATGGCCGGTTTAATCATCCAAGGGGTTATCTATCCTTATGTGAATCTGGTCAGCTTGACTATTTGTGACCACGTATTGCCTCAAAAACCACAAAAGCGCAGGGAGACAACACCAACAACAAAAGATAAAATAAAGAAAAAATGTGTAATTATACCCCTCGGTTCCTTATTTTATGGACATATATCTTCCAATTTTTTAAAAGTGTATTTGTACTCCTGGTGACATTTTGAAAGTGCATTTGTACTCCTATTGACATCTGGAAAATTGGTCAACTTTGATTATTATCGGACTCAAAGGAAATGATAATTTTGCCCCTAAAAGAAAATAAAAATTAGAAACCAATTTCATATTTTTGCCCCATATCTTGAATCCGTTCGAGTAATCCAACTCAGATGAGGGAAATCCGCTGGAATTAGGGTTGAAACAAAAACTAAATCTCACCCGGCCAAGTCACGATGAAGAGTTTCGAATCCTAGTCCAGATCACACTGTTTTTAACTCAAAATTTTGACAATATATTTTTATATCGATGTTGATGAAGGGTGGGCCCCACTTCAGTGGAGGATAAAATGGTCCTTAGCTTTTAAAAAATGAAGTGGAGGTTATTTTGGTAATTTTAATATTGCCCAACGTCGGACTCAGGCAGGAGGGGTATACGTTTTTATGTCACAACTAATTCAGGGGTATATGTGCACTTTTGAAAAACTGGGGTATATGTGCACTAATCATGAAACTGGGGGGTATGAATGCATTTTACCCCAAAATAAAAGATTGAGAATTTGAGACATTAGAGCATGTGCAGTGGGGTTTTTAGAGTGGGTTGAATTAAAAATGGGAACCAAATATGGACAATTTAATCTCACAATGGGGGTTGAATAGGGTTTGAATTGAGAAGAACTACGGGCTCGGTTCAGGCAATGGGGACGGTTCCCATTCTGCCAAAGTTAGCAGCATCACATGGGTAGGGCCCGCGTAGACGGGCGGGCCGTTGGCTTTGCATGCATGGGCCACGTGGCGCCATGCAGAAGTTTATTTTTAAAAAAAATTGCATGGACACGTGGCGCGAGCTGATTCGGGCACGTGTCCCAGCTATTAAATAAAAAATTAATTTTTTGAAAAAAATTGGAAAAATTTCTTTAAAAATTCTGATTTCCGTTAAAAGTTTGAAATTAAATTTTGGTTCTTTTTTACATTCTTTTAAAATATGTATATGGTTCTTTTAAATTATGGTTAGTAAAATAAATTTTACAAATTGAAATTAATTTTGGAAATGAAATTTAAAAAAATTAAATTAAATTCAATAATTATAGGTGTATTATTAAATTTTACATTTAAATTTATTTTGTTAGATAAATTTATTTAAATTAATTATTGAAGGCATAATTAATGAGTATGATAGAGAGAATCAAGTGGGGTTCATGAAGTGGTTTGGGAGTGGTTTTCACCATTGTGGAGAACAAAATGAAGTGTTTTAGTTGTGGTTTGAATTGTTGAGGTAGATGAGAGAAATTGATTATTTAATGAATGGAAATCACAAGAGTGTGTTGGGAGTGATTTTGCCATTGTAAATGGTCTTACACTTCATTTATATATTTTTATTAGTTCTATCAAATGCTAATCAATGAGAAAGAGGCGGTATAAAATTATAAGCTCTGAAATGCATCAATTCAATCCTAATTTAATTTATTTTGATTCAATTTATTTTATTTTTAATTAATTTACTTTTACTTACTCAGTTAAGTTCAATTTAAATATGACAGAAAGAATAACATAATAGTCTCAATACTTCTTCTCATTCACTAACATGGACTCACTAACTTTTTTGGGATGATCATTTTAATATTGGCTCCTTCAATTTTTGACAAATTCTACATTTTTTTATTCCACTCATTTTACTTTTTACTATTTCAATGCATTCTTCACCACTAGTTTTACATTTTTTTAAAATTCAATTGTTAAAAGTAAGAGCATGGGCAATGGCGGTTTCTTAATTTTAAAAACCGCTCTAGAAATCGAAAACAGCCACAATGGTGGTTTTTAGGGCGATAAGAAACCGGTAAAGAAATCGGTTGGGGGCCTGAGACCATGTTTAATGGTAGAAATCGCTACTGATTTCTTATCAATTAAATATATTAATTTTTCATTCCCTCTTCCACCTCACTTTAAAAAATCGCTTAAGAAACCACTCATTTTCTTCTTCACAATGGTAAGAAACTACTTTGCACTATTCATAAACCTCACTTGATTTTCTCTATCCTACTCATTAATTTTACCACTAACATTTAATTTAACTAGTAGAGTACCATCGCACGTTGCGCATTATTATTAATTAAAATATTTGGATGTACATTTAGTGTCTTACATTTAAATTGAAACTTTAAAATTTAATTTTAAAGTTTAGTCATCTAAGAAAAACTATTTGAGTTATGAAGTGAAATAATTATTTTAGTTAGAAATCGTTAAATATTGAATACAATAAAAACTGATTATTTTTATAATATTTCATTCAAACCTTTTGAAAAGTAGTTATTTATATATTAATATTCATTTTAAAATGTTATGATAATTATGTGTATCTCATTGCAATAAATAAAAGTAATTATCAAATGACCTAATTAGTCTCACTAATTATAAAATGTCCTCATTTAACAGTTAGACGGTCTAAAATAAGATTTTTTTTCCCATATATAATAAATAAATAATATGTATACATATTTCTATCAAAAGTACTCTATCATTGTATTAAAAAATCTGAACATTTTATTATTTCAGATTATGTGTTTATTTGGATTTTCTTTAGTGATATACATATAGTATAATATATTTATGGTTTTAAATATATCTTTAGAAGTTATATATTTGAACAAGTTATAATTGATTATGTACAATAAATAATTAAAATCAATAAAATATTATAACATTATGTTAATTTTAGACAACTTGGGTTTAGATTAGTCAAAATGACTTCAATATCCTCGGTTGACAGCACCAAACAAATAATTTTTATTATATGGTGCTTGAGATTAAATTTATCCACCAACATAAGTTAAATGTAAAATTTGAAATTTACATTTAAAATTTTTCCAACATTTATTTAAATAATATATTTTCATTTTTAAATTTAAATTTTGTTTTTTAAAAATTATTAAATATTTTGTGAATACTACAATTTTTCTATATTTTTAAAATATTTTACAGATTTTTAAATAAAATTTTCAAATTTTAAAAAAATTAGATTTTCAAAAATAAAAAATAAAAATGGTGTGACACGTGGCCCAATCAGAGGTGATGAGTGTCCCTCCATTAAAAAAAAAAATGGGTAAGCTATTAGTGGGACACATGAGCCAATGGATGGCTGACACGTGTCCCAGTCTTAGACAAAAAAGGGGCCGCTTCCAGCTACCCCTGCCCCCCTTATACACAGCCACACCATCGGTTTCTTGTTAAGAAATCACCATATAAACCACCACTATGAGTGTTCTCGATGAATTTTTAATTTATTTTAAAATCTGTAAAAAATCTATAATTTTTTAAAAAATCTGCAAAATATAATATTCACCAAATATTTAATAGTTTCTGAAAAAATGAAATTAAATTTTTAAAATGAAATTGTATGATAAATTTCACATTCAATATATTTTGGGTGGATAAATTTATTTATATTAAATGTAAAAAAATTTGTGAGTAGTATAAAGAAAATCAAGTGGGGTCTATGAATCGTAAAAAGTGATTTCTAACCATCATGGAGAAAAAAATAGTGATTTCTTAGGATGATGTGGAAGAAAAATAATATATTTAATTGGTAATAAATTGCTAGCAAGGAATTTAATTTTAGTGAAGTGAAGAGAGTATTTAAAGTGGGAAGCGGTGACCGGTAAGAGACTAGGAGACAAAGTGGGCATCCCCCAACACAGAACTTGACTGTGGTGTGTTTACACTTTACAGTTTAAGGGTACAGAAAAGGAGTAAAAAAAATCGTAATTGAAGCTTTAGATAAGAAAGCTGACTGTAGAACCAGTCACTGAAACTATCCATCACACAACACATGGCTAGGGTTGATCATGGGTCGGATCCAGACCCAATCCTAAAAAAATTAGTTAAACCTAGATCCTATCTGAACTCGTAGGATCTGAAAATTTTAGACTCATATCCAAATTTGATGGATCAAAACGGGTCTTGAGTTCAAAATAGGTCTAATATTTTGTTTTTTTCTTCCCTAAATATTATTTTAAATGTAAATAATTGAATTTCAATATGTATTAGAATTATTTTTTCAAGATAACAAAATATACAATACATATTAATTGTTGAATTTGAAATAAAAATACAAAGAGAATATGAAAATAAATTAGAAATTTGGGCAAAATTATATATGGGTTGGGTCTAGGTCGGGTCTGGGTCTTAGTATATTAGATCCGGAGATCCGGACCCGAATCTAAAAATCTAGACTCATACCCAAATTCGACGGGTCTAAATTTTTTGGACCCATATCTGACCCAATGAGTCTAGACCTTGTGGGTTTGGATCAGATTCTAGACCCATGATCATCCCTACTTGTGTTGTAGTGTGTCTCTAGAATGACAAAAGAACAGTTTCATGCCTAATTCAAACCATAAAGGGTCGTTTAATGACATGCAAGATAATTATCTAGCGGTCACTTTTTTGAAGATCATTTTGGGGATAATGCTTATATGTAGTGCTGTCAATCTCTGACACGAATCGAGAACCCGATACGACCAAGCTCAAATATTGATCCAAACCTGCACCCGATACGACCGAATTCAACCCAAAATCCTAATCTAACCCAAGATATATCGACCTGAACCAGCACCCGACACGACCGAAGTCAACCCAAAACCTGAATCTGACCCGAGATATATCGACGTGAACCTGAACCCGCACCCAACACGACCGAAATCAACCCGAAACCCGAATCTGACCCGAGATATATCGACCTGAACTTGCACCCGTCAAGCCCAAAGTCAACCTGAAAC
>JAULKK010000835.1:0-10601 GCA_032355705.1 Rubia peregrina
AAATATGTGGTCAAAGTTGGACAGTGAATAGTGACATCTTATGAAGTGTGCAATTTGAGCTGGGACGGAGGGAGTATATGTATTCTTGTGCATAACATCCCTATTTTAGGACAAGTAGTATAGGGACCGAACAAGTTCGTAGGTAGGGGTGATCTTCAGGTTGTGGAATTAGGTCATGAATGCCATAACATAAGTTATAACATTTGAATGAAGCTGGGACAGACTTACTTGGTATTCTTCAGCCGAGAGAAAATGGGGTGAAAGTGAGAAGCAAAGTCTGAATCTCAGATGATGTTCATAGATGGATAATCTCCACGGTCAAGGGATTTTAGTGGTTTCATCGTTTCGAAGAACATCCAATTTAAGGTATGCCAGAATCTTGATCGCGGAAGGGTGTGGGGAAAGAAATTCATACATTTCTTTGGGAATTTACAGGGGGGTCTCTATAACCGGGGTGAGAATCTCCTCCCAAATGAATAATTTCTCTTGCTTATCCTTTTGCAATACCACCTTTCTCGGAACCTTCTTCTTTGAAGCAACCAACTTCCGGAGGTAACCCCTGGGTGGCATCGGATAATCGGCCTAAGTCTCTCTATCTTCTAGGGCGAAAGAACCTGAACCAGTAGCTGAGAAAGACACGGTGGTGGAATTCGGAAAATATGAGCTATCCATGGTCCCGACAGTAGAAACAACCAAAAAATAGTTTGGAATTCCCCATTTCATCCCGAAGGTGTTTGCAAAATTTTAGAACCAAAAAAAGGGCTAAAAGAACGGGGAAATGAGGACTTACTGGAGGTTTTTCTTGAGTTCTATGGAAGTACAGTGAGGTTTTGTGAAGAAGAAAAACTTTGGAAGATTTGGGGAAAATGTAATTAATGATCCTCAAATATGACTTCTATAAAAGGAGAGGAGAATAGTAATGATTGCCTCAGGCTACCAAATATTAAGTAAGCATATGGGATAATGGGCAAGATATTCCCTGCATTAATGAGGGAAAGTGGTAATCGCCGAATCCAGGATGAACCTTACTTGTCTAGAGAATTGGGTGAGCGTCATGCATTTTCATTCCTTTCACATCTCTTGCCAACGACCTCTGATAAATACGAGACCAAGCCTCTCGGTGCCCTGGTATCGAGACCGATGACTTAGTGAAAATAGATAGGTTCAAAGGTTGAACTCATAACCTTCGGGCCTTAGTTAAAATTAGAAAGCTGAGGGTCGAACCCTTAATGAATGAAGCGATTCGAAGGTCGGACCTTAAACTGAATCTAAGAATGAACCCCTAAACCCTCAGGGGCTCAGAGGTCACGTCCGATACCCTGGGATGAGTTCAAGGGTTGAATCCTTAAATCATTAAGGGGCTTTAATATCGCACCATGTAGCTCGGGGAAAGTTTGTATGAACCATCTTGAAGGTTGTACCTGGGAGCCTGGGATGAATTTGAAGGTCGAACCCTCAACTTTCTAGGGACATATTGATAATGCATTATTAATGCTGGCCCTGATTGCCTAATTCAACCATCCCTGTTTCTGCAAATTATCCTCAAGGTTATATCCTTTGGGTAATAACCAGTTTCCTTACCTACCAACCTATATATCATGAAAATAGGTAACACTTTATGCTGCACTATTCACTCCTAATTCAAAGAGACTTTCTGACTTTATGATTAGAACATCTTCCCTCTGGGAAACTCTGGGGGTTCTATCTTGCAGATTCTGACCAAAGGAGCGACGGACTTGGCGGTAATGGTTTGGAGGTGCATCAGAGAGACAAAAAGAGGAAGGTAGTAATGGTTTTCATAAAAATTGAATTTTTTGGGGTAAAAGCTTTAATGAATTCATGTTTAGAGATGGTGTTAATTCTTCGTATAGTACCACTAGTATTAACCAATTTGGGGAAGAAGAATGTTGCGGAATACATGAGGCAAAGATGCATATTTTTATAAAGTTTTATTTTTGCCAAAATTCTGCACATTTACCTATCTATTGTGTTTTTCTTACTAACACGAGGCATGGCACGACAATGCCATTTCAAGGCCTAATGCCAGTTCTTCTTACACGATTCTTACATGGACCGTGCTTCCCTGTACCTTCATGTTTCTAACACTTTCCAGTCAATCCTTTTTTCTCCTAACCACAACCACAACCCTCGATCCTAGACTCAAAAATTAAGAAAAACCCTCAACAGAATCCTTTGTCACATAAACACAAACATGTAAACACCGAACTACGAAAAACACCAAAAGATAGGAAAACACCATATTTATTGTCTTCCTAACGACTTATTCTTTGTGTATTATAATTAGAACAAACCTAACATTGGGTCTCCGGAGTTTCCATTCGTGACTTTACCCATGATGATGTCTATGTGGAGAGGCCGCCACAAAGCATCATCATTACCTTTGTTCTCCTTATCAAAAATTTGGATATCATGTTCATCCATAGCTAAAGTTGACTCTTTAGCCTTTTCCTTGGGTTTAGGAGGTGGTCTAGGAGGTTTTCATTCCCCGTCTCTATCCACCAACCACTACATGTTAGTGTCCATAGAAAAGAAATACATACTTGAAAGATTGTCACTAAAATCATGGGTGGCATTTTTGTCATCAACATCATCATCAAAATCAAAGCTCAAAGTATGCTTTCTTTTATCAATCTCATCAAGATTCTCATCATTATAAATCATGCAAGAGTCATCAAATTGAAAAAAAAATCATCACATAAGCTCACACAATTGCACGCAAGAGCAGAATTGGAGAACTCATGCTTATATTTATAAATTTCATGATCTGCAAAAAAACATGCATTAACCAATGCATTTGACACGTTTCGTATTATTTTTTGGTTGGTTGATTGCTTGCATTAGTCAGGTTTATATTACAATGGGTTTAGATAGCCATTGTTGGTTTTCTTGTCTAAATCCTTAGTTTTGTAGGCTTATTAGACCTAATAGTTTTTATGTCTTTACGAGCATATCTAGATCTTGTTTTGTTTGCTTAATTGTTAGATTTCGCATAAGAACTTCAGTGTAGTTTGTGGCTGGCCATTCGTATGGGTGGTAGCAATAGTAGAAGGCCATTCTTAAGGATGGTAGAAGACAGAAGATCATAGATCAAAACATGCTAGTATATGGAAGCAAGCCGAGAAGAAGGAGTCAAAGTTTAACAAAGAAGGAGCAGGCTCAGTCGTGCAATACTACACTGGCCATGCAAATGACCTTGTCACTGGTCATTTTGTTCTACATGCCCAGTGCCAAAATAGTTTCTCATGCGGCTAAGTCTGGGCAAGAGCAGTGCTATTTTATGCAGCCAGTGAAAAATCAAGTTCAAGAATGCTAAGATCAGCTACGACGATTTTCACACCTGCACTGTCATTTTTGAAGAAACTACCTCCCATTCGGTGGACCGCAATGCTTTACATGGCCCGCACTTTTTAGAAGTGGAAATCGTACATCCGGCTAGCTACCCGTAAAGATCCACACTGTCCATGTCGTTCAACCCATCAAGGAGCATCCCCTAGCCGATATCCTATGGTGGATGATGCATATGTGGGTATCATAATTCCAAGAATAATGCCCAGTCGCCGAATCGTGTCAAATTACAAGGGTGGTTCCAGATTTGATAGCATGTTCCGTGTGCTATAGCATGGCCCTTGTCATGGCAGATCCTAGGGTTCACTTGCTTTTTTGATCCTTTTTAAGGCAAAATTCTATCAACTATAAATTAGAGCCTATGTCTACTAGGGTTTAAAGGAGAAAAGTTTTGCATATTTTAGTTTCATCCGCTTAATTTTATATGACTAAGTGGAGAGAGAAAGGGAATAAACCTTATCTCTTAGTTCTAATTTTTCTTTGTTTTTTCTCAAGGGCATTGGATCCAACAAAATATTTGGGTTCAATGCTTAGGGAATAGTTTATTTTACTTGAGGATTATATATTTTTAAGGACTATGTAGTTATTTTGTGAGAATCTAAGAGCATCCTACCTTCTCATGCTTATGATTATTATGTTGACTTCTGCTTTACATTATTTTTAATTGTATGATTATTACACTATGCTGGCATACACCTTAGTATACTTTCATGTTGGCACATTTATTGGTAACCCATGGAGAGTGAAACCTATATGTGATGGGAGGGGTGATAGTCCGGGAATGTATGTATGCATGTGAGTCGTTGAGTCAACGTTCTAAGAACCGTACACTAGTTAGCTTGATTAGAACTCAAAAAGTTACGGATAGAGATAGTTTAGTAGTAAACTAGGGTTAGCTCGTTTCAACCTTAGAGTCAACAATAAGGTGCCTCTGTCTTTGCCTCTGTAGATCTAGGGAGAATCATTCGTAGTGTAGTGCCCATGATGCAATCTTATAGGGGATAGTTATATTTGAATAGTATATTGAGTTGTTGTTGTTACAGAGGCACTGTTTGTAGAAGAATACGTGTGCACTCTTATGTGATAGATAGATGATAGTGTCGATTATCGACCACAGATAATGCATTATTAATATTGGGCCTGAGTACCTAATCAAGTCGGACCAGTTTCCACAAATTATCCACAATCCTATATCCTTTTTGTAATAACATTTGGGTCGGCCAAGGGGAAACCCCCAGTACTTACTCTACAAGAAAAAAATAGTTTCCCTACCTACAAACCTATTTAAGATAAGAGGTAACACTATATACTCCACTATTCACTCCAAATTCAAAGACATTTTCCAACTTTATCATCGGAAGATCTACCCCAGAAAAATATTGGTGTTCTGTCTTGCCAATTCTAGCCAAATGAGTGGCGAACTTGGCAGTGACATTTTGGAGGTGCATTAAGTTGGTATGCCCAGTGGGATTGTTTTGTAAGATTTGTGAGTCTCTCCGTTCACGTCCACTTCTACGACAAGCACATTGCGTAGAAGTGAACAAGTTAAAGGTAGAATCTTAGATGCCAGTGAGGAAGTACAGTCCCCTTACAGGGGAAGAAAAAGGGGGAAAGTAAGAAAATCCAGTCTGATTCCATGAATAAACCACTGTTAGTAGTTAAAGACCATATTCAACTGACAGAAATTCCAGAGGGGTCTCAAATCAAGTCAACTATTCCTTCCAGGAAAATGGAGGTTTGTACTGAATCCTGGGTAAGAGGTATTAGAGCTTTTACCTCACAGAGCTAGGCATATCAGAAAAGGAAATATTAGCCGCAATTCACGGAAGCCTCCACATATTTCTAGGTAGAAGCAGTCTCTTGAACCGATCAAACTATTCAAGGTGTGAATAGTGTACCTTCTTTGTCCCAGCAAGATCTAGCGGCTATCAGGTGGATCTCCTGATACTCTACGAAGGATTGATCCAGCAGCAGGTGGAACCTCCACTCTCGATGCCCTTAATAATGCAGTCGAGATTCCAGCTACAAGATACTCCGAGAGCCTCCTACCCAGAAAATATGGAGATATGAGCACATGATTGACTTCGACCCACATTCCCTAGTTCGGTCTAGATGCTGGCATATCTGGTGCCTATTTTGGCCTCCCACATGACAAACCAAGTAATTCCTTGCCCAGTGGTCTGGCCGATAGAGTGCTACCCAGGTTATGAAAACCAAATGTCTCCATGGCCTCGAGTGGATATCCCCACATACGACCCTTATCACAAAGGGTAGCACCAGCCGTATTATAATTCTACCATTGGAAGGTCGGGGCCTGGGTAACTGGCTTCAAACCAGATGTATCAGATCCCCACTATTGATACTTCCTTTTTTTCAAGCTAATATGTAGACCCATGCTTGGAAGGTGAGTCGAGCGAAACCTTTACAAGGGAGCTGGATAGATTGATTACGCTATTAGGTCAAGTCACAGCTTCCCCTTTCATCCTTGCAAATTGGTGACTCGGTGGGGCACCGATGTAAAGTTACCAGAAGTTCTCCCCACATACAACGGAGATACAGATCCTCATGATTTTATACTGACCTTCCTCAGTCTGATGAATTCAAGGGACTTCAAGAACAGCTGACATGTAAGCTGGTAACTACCTGTGGGGATAATCGGAAGAGTCGTTCAAAGTTTAGGAAGGGATCATTTCATTCCCATAGAGATTTCGGAAGGGCACTGCGAAGAAAGTTCTTACAAAGAGATGGTTTACTAAAACCTTGATCAAACTTTACCAAAGAAAGAAGAGACACGTCTTATTGACAATAGCTCTACCATCGATATATGGATGAAAGCATAAGTGTGATCAACACTATGGATGACAGTGTGATCTAAGGCTACATGAATAGGGTGTCCAACCTCGACTTGTTTAAGAAACTGGTTTTGAAGAAACTAGAAACCTTGCATCAGCTCCAAGAAATCGTTAAATTATACTCGAAGATTGAGGAAGCTACAAATAGAAACCCAGAAGGGGACAAGTGAATTGAATGGAATTGTAAAGCCTTAGAGCCAAGGGTAAAAAGGCAAAAAAAATTTAGCCAAGGTCTCAAGAGCTACATCATCTAAAACAAGACTCAGTCGGAGATACACTTCATCCCCAAAGGGTTGTTTCAGACTCCCCTTCCTAGAAAGGACATACCTTCAAAGAGGGATCTCCCAAGTTTTGTAATCATCTCAAGGAGCATGACCATGAAATATATGAGTGCATCCATCTTAGAAGGGAGATCGAAAGATGTGCACGAGAAGGTTTACATCTGGATTGCGTCGAAAGACCACAGAGAGAAGGTCTCTTGAAGGGAAAATGAGGGCATCTCCACAGGATACCCTACAAAAAGGGATCTACCCGAAGTGGTCAAGAACAACAAGGAAATAATAGGGAATAATTGAAACTCAACCGAGAGAAAATAATATGCCCAATCAGGTGGCTCGGTGAATAAAAATGAAGGAAAACGGACAAACTGAGTGATCAACTTCATTAATGGAGTGGTGAGTGACCAATCGTTGAACACCGTCATTAATGACTAGACCCGATATATCCCCCCTGGAGAACCCGACTAGAAATGGTTTCGACCCGAGAAAGCCATAACCTTTTCTGAAACAGACCCTGTACTCAGTCAAACCCCCCCATACAGACCCGATGATAATCCACACTACAATCAAATATTTCTATGTTAAAAGGGTCTTCGTAGATAATGGGAGCGGGTGGAAAGATGTTCGCCAATTGCTTTGACCAACAAGGTCTAGGGCGTAATTTAAGGATAACCACTTCACCCTTAACTGGCTTTACTGGACAGGTGGTGCTCTCCTTGGGTGTCGTAACCCTGCTAGTCAGAGTGGTTAATAGAGATGAAAAGGTGACGGTTGATTACAGCTTTACTGTCATCGATGTCATATCCCCCTACAATGTAATATTAGGAAGACCTTGAATATGGCAGACACGTGCCAGATGGTCCCCCTATTATCTAACAATGAAATTCCCTACTAGGAAAGGGAGAGCAGTTATCAGGGAGGATCAGTCGGCAGTAAGAAGCAAAGAAGGGGGATAGAGTCGCTTCGATGAATTGGGATGTTAGACCTACGAACATTGAGCCGATAACTGTTCAATCATCGGGAATGGTGGCTGTGGGAAAATGGATACGACCTGTAACAAAGGAATAATAAATGACTTTCTTGATGACCATTTGGATATATTTTCATGGAGTGCATTTGATCTAATAGGAGAGCCCAATCTAATAGCTGAAGGTCGACTCATCTCAAAAGTCTGTCAAGCAGAAAACAAGACCATTCGCCCCTAAGAGACCCGAACCCATAAAGATGAATTTCAGGAACTTCTTCGAGCAGAGGTCATCGAAGAGGTATTTTACCTGGTATGGTTGGAAAATCCTGTTATGGTTCCCAAACAAGATGGTACTTGAAGAATGTGCGTGGATCTTACGGATCTCAACATAAGTTGTCCCAAAGATAGCTACCCATTGCCTTAAATCGATATGTTGGTTGAAGCAATAAGAGGATACGACGTACTCACTATCTTCGATGCCCATAAAGGCTACCACCAAATACTCATGGCAGAGGAGGACATGCAAACAACGTCATTAATCACAGATGTTGGGATGTTTGGTTACCAGAAAATTCCATTAAGGTTTAAGAATGCAGGGGCAACATACCAATGGCTGGTCGACAAGCTCTTCAAAAATCAGATTAGCAGGAATAAGGAAATATATGTAGATGATATGGTAGTAAAAAACAAGGACAACGACTAATTCTCACTGGATCTCGAAGGGACCTTTCAGATACTTTGAGATGCAAACCTAAAGCAGAACCCAGCTAAGTGTGTGGTTGAAGTAGGAGCCTGAAAGTTTCCGGGATACATGGTCTTGAAAAGTGTAATCAATGTGAACTCGCAAACGGTCGAATATCTGATAAACCCGAACCCCCTTGAACGGTTAAGGAAGTCAAAGACTTACTGGATCACTAGCTTCACTCTGTTGTTTCCTCTCTAAAGGCACCAAAAAACACCTGTCATTATTTAAGGTACTTTGAATAGCCAAAAAGTTTGAATTGACAGAGGAGTGCGAGCAAGATTTTCGGGACATAGAAAAACAATTCCAAAGTTTTCCACCCTCATGAAACCAGAGAAGGGGGAAGATTTGTACCTATACATATCGGCCTTTTCCTTAGGAATAAGTGTAGTTTCGGTAAAGGAGAAATTAAAGGCATAACATTATATCTACTTCGTAAGCAGGGCATTGAATGGGCCAGAAACTCAATATACTACCCTTGAAAAGTTAATATTGACCTTAGTACATGCACCGAGATGACTCCGACAATACTTTTAGGGCCATAAAATTATCCTGCTCACGAACCATCAAATCAAGTCTGAGGCCTCGGGCGAATGATGAAATGGGCAATCAAATTGGGGGAGCATGACATCCATTTCCGCCCAAGAACATATATTAAGGTCTAAGCCTTAGCAGATTTCACTGTGGAAACCGTAGAACCAATTGAAGTTTAGAATAAGAAAGAGTTCGAGGGAATGTGGCAACTATATGATGACAAGTCATCATACTCGGTGGGAAGCCGAGCCTGCCTTCAGTTCATGAGCCCCAAGAAAAAAGAATGAGAAAGAGTTGGAGGGAATGTGGAAACTATATGTTGACGAGTCATTAAACTCGGTGAGAAGCCGAGCCTGTCATCCGCTCATGGGCCCCAAGAAAAAAACTATCCCTACGCATTACACTTTGACTTCAAGGCCAATAACAATGAGGCGGGATACGGAGCTCTGATCATAGGGCTTTAACTAGCAAAATAGTTGGGGTTCGGAGGCTGGAAATTTTCAATGATTCCCAGATCGTGGTATAGCAAGTTGGGAGGTCATCTTCGTACATCTCAAAGTTACAATTTTAAGCCCTAAATGCTTCCTCAATACAATTACGTAGATAGTGCAAAATCAGGGTCGTCCACAAAGAAGATGGATTTTCCTGCAATTGTGAATACTTCACTAGATATAAAGATATGCACATATAAATTTTGTAAAGAGGGGGGGGGGTTGATTTGGTTTTTCTATGTTATCAATTTAAAGACAAGTTGACTAGTAAGCCATGTAAATCTACTAAATATGCAACAACTTAATAGGAAGAGTATAAACAAAAATTACGGGACCTTGTACGCAATTTATTTCTACTTCTAAACCACTTATCTATCATAGAACATACAACCTATTCAATACTTTTACTACTTGTTATGAAGATACATCTTCTATCCTTCTTTCATTGTAGTTTATAAGAGTGAATTCGACATCTCTCTCTAAACCTCACTAATAAATCCTTTAGTTGATCAACGCCTAAAATTATCCCATTAATGGCATTAAGTAAAAAGAATCAACAAGATTGGTAACAATTATAAACATTACACTGTGTCTAAGCATGAACCAATTCATGCATTTACCCAATATTACTCAAGAACGTTTAACGTTCATAAACTTCTCATATTTTCTACCCAAAACAAACATGATAAATAATTCGACATTATCACAATTCCCAAAAGTTTCTAGCACACACTACCCTTATTCCTAAATCTACCCAAATATACTACCTATCAATTCCCTAATTTCCATAGACGCATTTCCTAACTTGCTAGCCTTTTGCCACATATATACATGCAACCAGTGTGTAAATGTCATATAAATGTCACACTTATTCCAATATGTCATTTATTTGCAACATTTTTTTACGTTATGTGATTGCTATGTCACTTTTCTTGTGACACATATACAACACATTATTTAGTGTCTCAATATTACGACATAATATTTACGACACCTTAAAAAATTATCATATTTATATGGCACACTTATTATGTTGTTGCAAATTTGTGGCATAACTATGTCATTTCTTTGATGGGTCGTATTTTTTGTGACACTTATGCGACACATTATTTAGTGTCTCAATATTATGACAAATTATTTACAACACTTTAAATAATTGTCCTATTTATATGACACCATTATTAATTTGTTGCAAATTTGTGGAATAACTTTGTCATTTCTTTGATGTTTCGTATTTCATGTGACATTTATGCGACACTTTTTTTAATGTCTAAAATCAGATAATTTAAGCACTCCGTCAACTGAAATCAATGAATTTGTAGGCTTCAAATCTCTATGTACAATTAAACTCATATGGCATGCATCCACCCA
>JAULKK010000864.1:0-10600 GCA_032355705.1 Rubia peregrina
TGGGTACGGGTCTAAAATTTTCAGACCCTACGGGTCCAGGTCGGGTCTGGGTCTAACTAAATTTTCTTAGGGTCGGGTCTGGGTCTTATTTGACCCGACCCATACCCGACTCATGATCATCCCTAATGGTAAGCTGTCAAAATGCAGTTTATTTTGAAAGCATAAATTATTTTTGAGAGAAATGTAGAAACGGATCTCTCTACTTTCAAAATAAGCCAAATTGATTATAAGTACAGCCCAGTCAAACAAAGCCTTAGTCCGAGCTTGGCTTATGGGTGCTCCTTCCATCCCAAAACTAATAGTCACTCATTTTTTAGCTTAATATTTTAAAAAACTTATGTAGACACTTACTTTTTGGCTCAATATTTAAGAAATTTAAGGTGGTTCAACTAATAGCTACTCAGTTTTATTAAAATAGGTAAGTTTTAAAAGTAGCCAAAACTTGTAGGACGAAATAAAATAGAAAAATGGTCAATAGTTATGGGACGGAGAGAGTATACAATAGCAGCAAATTATATGGTATTCCCCGAGTATTATGAGCACCAAAAATATTTTGTGTATTTCATATTATCGGGAGGTGCATTATGTATTCTATATTTTAGTGAGGTGAATTATGTTATGTAAAATTGTGTATTATTATAATTTAATTGTGATTGCTACAAAAATATTGTATGCATAAATAATAGTATTAAAATACGCATTCTTCATACTTCCTTTGATTTATTTTTTTAGGTGTTGTTATTTTTGCAAGGTGGAATGTGTTGAGATAATTGAGTGAAGAGGGTTAAAAAAATTATTGGGTGGTTGAAAATGATTAACCTTTTGTCATAAAAGAAAATGTGTCAATGTTAACAAACCATTAAAAATAAATGGTAAGTGTGTCAAACTTTAAAAAAAATTGTGGGGTATATATAATACACAGTCATGACACCACGGGGGTATGGTATAATAATTGTACAAAGGTGAATCCTGTTGGAATTAGTAGTAGTATGAAAATTGGGATGGGGTTGGTGAGTGCGGAATATGATATTTCCTTTTTCTTTTTCTTTTTTTGAAGCAAAGAGTCGGACCATTATATTACTACGGAGTTGTGGTGATATGAACCACCTATTACATGACGGGTTAGATTATGGGAATTCACTACAACTACTCTATGGACTTTCATTGTATGTATTCTATTGAACACCATTGATAACATTATGATACTCCTGAGTAGCCTCTTTAGTCATGGGGATATTTGGTAAGTTATGGATGTGGTCCAGTTCGTACACAAATGTGTGTGGTCGCTCGATTTATTACGTTTGTCATTAATTCATGGATAGCAATGAGTTCTGCTTGAATTGCATATGAGACTTGAATGTTCTACAAACCCTGCCATTCATTCTCTCATTCCCCTTGTATAGCCCACCATGTTGCAACTGCCTTATCGTCCTGTGCTCTGAAGAGCACGTATGTGTCTATGCGTGTCTATCCGGTGTAAGCAGGGTTTATATGGTCATCATGTGCGTACCAAATCAATTGTATATCTCTTAATCTAGCTCGTTTTGGTTCCACTGTTTGAGTTTACCACATCAAATGCTCCAGATCCACCTGCTTTGAGTTGGGGTTCGCTAAAATCCTTTCTCCTGTGGTATCTTGGTTGGTGTCGTCCGCTTGAGTGGCCCTGAATATAGCTAGGACAGTTTCCATAGAAATTTGTTGTTGCTCTACAGTGACTTTGTTCCTAGAACACCAAATCGCCCATATGATGATGTCCTTGTCTTTCGGTTCCATCTCTACTTAATAACGACCATTCTTTGGGAAGTCAATAAGACTTAGTTTGGGCTTGGCTTATAGTAGTATACAATAGAGGGGTATCTGGGTTGGCAATGGGGTGGGTTTTGGTGGAGGTACACCCCACATCCGCCCCAATGAGGCGGGTATGGAGGTAATTTTGGTGGGGGTGGGGCGTGGGTATGAAATTCATACCCACCCTGGGTAGTGGTTCGGGCGTGGATATTGGTTCACACCGACCTCATCCCCGCCCTGCCCCGTCCCACTAAACTCGGTATATACCTGCTAATTTAATATTAAAAAAATATATATTATTTATCCGTATTGCATATATCTTACCTATAATATTTTCATGTGAATAAATTTATAAATTTTAATATAAAAAGTTACTAAAAAGTAAATTTTAGCTATTTTTAGAGGTATAAGTGGGATGCATACAATGGGTATGAAATGGGTAGGGAGACCCCAGTGGGTGATGGGGCGGGTGTGGATTTTGTATAATACTTGATGGGGCGGAGGTGGATTTTAAAGTTGTATCCGCCATGGGTAATGGAGCAAGTATGTGTATGAATTGTTTAGGTGGGTATGGGTATGAAGGTACTATAATTTGAACTTGTCTCGCCCCATTGCCACCCCGAGGTATCCCATAGTTACCATGAGCATTAGTTGTGTTACCCCGACACCTAAGAATAGGTGAGAATCATGTGTCGGTTCGACACAGCATGCAACAATGACACATGACACACGTCGAAATCTAGTCGAGTTGCATATCAATAAACGAATCAGAAACGGATGTGAGTATCGAAAGAAAGATGACGAATTATTATAAAAGACGAGAATTTTATCCATATTGCACACATAAAAATACACATTATTTTGTATAATAATATAACACAATTATTATTTATAAATATAAAAGAATAATAACACTATAATATATATGTGCATAAAGAATATTTAGAATACGATCACAATGTTATATATAATAAGAAAAACACAATATTAGTATGTGTGTGTGAGATACTATGTTATAGGTAATAGGGTGACGATATATGATTTGTGGCTACTTGAATTATGTACGAGTACTCTATAGAATTGCTTACATGAAGTTGGAGTTTTGTTGCTTATATTTTGAAGGCACACATGCTCACACACAAGTGGGTCTTCTGATAGGTGGCATGTTCATAAGCTTATGGACAGCCCACTGTATATTTTTAACGTATGCACTACATTTGTTAAATTACTTACTCCCTCTATCTTGGGGGAATCTTCACGCTCTCTATTTTTGGCAATCCCAGGCAAATCTGCACACTTTCCTTATTTGGCAAATAATTGGACCTGTAAATACCGAACTACCCTTACTGAATTTTGAAAATTACTCAAAGCCCAACCCATTTACTAACTAATCAATCCATTCAAATAACTAAAATCCAATTCATTATCCTAACTAAACACACCAGAATTTTCAAATTCACAACTACTCCTCTGTTTGACATTCATTATTCTCAACCGACACCCACCACCAATAATTCATTCTTGGGCAGTAAAATTCATTACTCTCCTCACATTTCTTCCAACTCCTCTTTTGCTTTGTTCTCATACTCCCAATTTCTCACTTCTGCTCTCTCACTCTCGAACCATAGTTGATGCCCCTTCGAATCTCCTTCTCTATAATCCCAGTTTGTTTGTTTTCAACTATGAATCTGAACCTCTATGACATCTCCCTCGTCTTCATCCGATCGATTCTCCCAGCGTTGCTCCCTATGTTACGTTTCAAATACTTACAGCTCCAATGAGTTTGTTCCCAAAACGGAGGTCGGTGATGCCACCTCCGTGTGGAGACCTGACTCCACCCTCGGTGCAGCGGCGATGCTAGAGTCTTCCAATCGGAGACACTATAAAAATTCAGCAACTCCAGGCATCTCCAACACTGAGATCGAGGTCCAAAAAACTTCAATGTCACTGCATGTTCTATTTTGTGATGATGTTGCAGGCGACACACCCATCACAGATGAAAATCAACCACCAGGAGGTGGGAAACCCGATGTTAGTCAAACTCCACACCCCCTCAATCGGTGGCAATGGTGGTCGACCATCTGCTGGTGGTGCCAAGGCGTCACTGGTGTCAGAGGCCACCAGATCTGAGACAAACTCCGACGACACCACATACGGCAGCAACAAAGTCCTCTACTTGTTGTGTCCATGGTTGAGGGATTCGAGGCATGCAAAGAGGCGTAAAAATTAGGGTTCTTCCCTCTCTTGTTCAGATAGCACTAAAAAAGATAAGTTAGTGCGATTTACTTTTAAAGATTTAGCCTTTTCTGATCAAGTAGCGAGGGTTTCATAATTCTATCCATTTTGCCAATTTTTAGGGTTATCTTGTTCTTCAACTCGTTTGTTGATGATGACAAAAAAGGGAATTTGAAAACCCTAAAATAAGATAATGTTTCAAGTTCGAAAGAAAAAAATGTTGCTTCGAATAAGGTGATAATGTTCTTATTCTTCAGCTCGATGGAATGGTTTGCTGGCTTATTGGTGCCATTATGTATGTTGTTGCTATGATTCATGCTGGCTTGCTACCTACTGCGTGTTTGTTGTTTTAATCCACGTGTTTTCCGCCAACTGTTTCTTATTTCTAATTCATGAGGGCTTGTCGCCTACTGTGTGCCTTTTGTTCTAATTCATGTGGGCTTGCCTTCTACTGTGTGTTATTGTTCTAATTTATGAGGGCTTGTCGCCTACTGCCTGCTTGTTGTTCAAATTTATGTGGGCAAGTCGCCTACCATTTACTTCTTGTCCTAAATCATGTTGGCTTGCCGCATGTTGTGATTATGCATCTTCCCTGTCAGTTTCTTTGCTCCCCTGTTCTATGGTGAGCCTTTTCTCCCCTGTCAGTTTGTGTATTTATCTTGTGGGTGAACCTGAACCTGATGCTTCTTGTGACTTAACCTGACCTTATGCTTTTCATCTTCCTTGTTATATGGTGAACTTGTGCTCCCTTATCAGCATGTGGCTGAACTTATGTGGCTTAACCTGAACTTATGTGGCTAAACTTGACCTTACTCTTCGAATCTTTTGAGTTTGTTGGCTACTGTGTGCTCAGTATTTTTGGTCCTCTGTTCAATGCTCTCATGCCAGTTAATACTGTACAGTCGATATGTGTTCAACTAACATTGTATAACTAATACGTACATTTCTTCCAATCCAAATAAGAATGAATTCATATTTTGTTAAAATAATATTAATGCGTCCTCTTAAATTATGATAGCAGACATCCTTGACGTAATCCTTGGATGGGTTTGAAAAATGGTGATACTTCGACATTGAATTTTATTGAAAACGTGACAGTGATCCAATTTATCCACTTAATTGGAAAGCCCATCCACCCTATGATATTCCTAAGGAAACCCCAGGAGACACGGTTGTAAGCTTTGCTCATATCTATTTTAAGAGCTGCGATTGCAATCTTTTCGGTCTTCTGTTTCCCAATTTTGTCTATGAGCTCGTGTGCTATAAGGGAATGTTCGACTATTGATCGCCTCTGTACAAACGTCACTTGGTTCCCGGATATTAAATACCTCATGATTTTCTTAAGTCTATTCACTAAGATCTTTGCAATCACCTTATATGTAACATTGCACAAACTAATTTGTCTTAAATCAACATATTTAGTTGGTACCTTATTATTTGGGATCAGTGTGATGTTGGTCGAATTCCATTCGCTGAGCATCCTACCTGTTGTAAAAAAATTCCTTGACCGCCCTAGTAAGATCTTCCCCGACCTGGTTCCAGTAGTGTTGCTAGAAACCAGCTGGGATTCCATCCGGACCTGGTGCGTTCCACTTTCCTATTTGAAATACAGCCATTTTGACTTCCTCATTGGTTACCATTGTTGTAAGTTTGTCGCGTTGTTCGTTGTTAACAGACAGCTCGATGGATTGTAGTACATCGACAATGGTTGAATCCTTGAATGCATCAAATGGCATAACAGATTCCTTGACATAGACTGAGCTTACATGTTCAACTACCATGTCCCGAAGTAGGTCCGGATTAGTTATCCACCTACCTTGATCATTCTTCAGTTGCGTAATACGTTTCCTTCCTTGCCTCTTTCTGGCCCATTTGTGAAAAAAACTCGTATTTTTGTTGCCCTCTGCGTGCCATCTTATTTTGCCCTCTGTTTCAAAAAGTTATTTTGTTGAATTAATAGGGCTTCCAGTTCTTCTGTACTAGCTCTTGCAGCTTCAAAATCATTTCTCATCTGAAATTTATCGATTTCTTTTTGCTTCCTTTGAATTATTCTATCCAATTTGCCTATATTCTCTCTATTATAGTCCGTCAGCCGTTGCAATGTGATTTCCAGCTTGTTCTCCAATGAAGGCATAAAATAGTGTTGCGTTGTACAACGCCTTCCAGTGATCTTTGCTAATCTTTGCCATGAGTCGATGATAATATCCCTAACCTCTTTGCAGATCCAGAGTGCTTCAAACTTTGGTTTTCCTTGAAACCTTACATTAGTTTTCTGGATATGCGTATTCAGTACTAATGGCCCATGATCCGATCTTGTGATGGGTAGATTCTGAAGCATGTATATTGGGAAGAGGTTGAACCATGCCTGATTAGCAAAACCCCTATCCAATCTTTCTACAATCAATTGATTACCCTTTCGACCATTCGACCATGTAAACCACTACCCTTGGTTCTCTAATTCATGCAGGTCATTATTCGCTAGCACATTTGCTAATGCTGTTGTTTGTTGCTCGGTAACAATGTTCCCTTCTCTTTTGCCCCAATGAGTAAGAGTGGATATGAGCTAAATAATAACTGAGTATTTAGTTCATCCCACACTTGATCTCTGTTCCTTTTGTCAGGATGTCCATACAGCAACACAAGTCTCCATTCTTCCCCGGTCATGGAAGTAATATTACAAAATACAAAATTTTGGCAACATTTTTTCACCTCTAATTGGATCTCCTATGACCAGGCTACACATAGACCTCCCCTGGCATCGATAGCATCCACAACTTCCCAACTACAGAAATATGAGCTCTCTAGCCACTTCCTAATCTTACTACTATTACATTTAGTTTCCATAAGAAAGATGATATTTGGTTTATACTGTAAAATGAGTCTGTTGAGAGTACAAACTGTCAGAGGGTGCGTCTGCCCTCTGCAGTTCCAACATAGTAGATTCATACACCTCTTGGTGGTTGTTTTGGGCCAACCACCAAAGTACCACAAATGTTTCCTTCTCATGCATTCACCACTATTGACACCACGTCCTCATATGTGTGGGCTCTAACAATAACCATTTTCCCCTGCTCCACACCATCACAGTGATCAATTTCAGGAAAAGTGTTGATAACCTGAAATACTTGTTGATCTTCCTCCGCATTATGCTGTGATCTCTTATGGAAATCAATCTCTCCCAAGTCATCATGTAAGTTCCTTTTCCTCTTATCTCTGAGCTTGATTGCAGTCGTCATAAATTCCTCCATAGCCCAATTCAATGCTTCTGCCTGATAGGTAGTAAACATTTCAGCTTTAACCTGCTCCTACATGTTACGCTGGGAATGCACTGGTGGTTGGGAACTATTGTTAACAATCGTCTGCGCAGCTACCATTTTTAGAAACAGAAAGTTAGCTCTTTTATGTCGCTGCATATTCTTCTCAATCATTAGTCTGGTTTCAATAGTTGATTTTGATGGAACCATTCTGGCTCTAGTCCCCCATCTTGCTGCTTCACTATAACCACTGGTTTGGATGTACTAGACTGGCCATCTTGAGTAGAAATAATAGATCCCAGAACAGAATCATGCAAGAGAATTGAATCCTTTGATTTTTGTTGAGAGTCTATTTGAAGAGATAAACAATTAGGGCCCATCTTTAAATGTTCCAAACTTTGGTTTTGGACTATTCGCAATTCCACTCTTTCAGCATCCATGTGAACTCTTTCTTGGTTTTAAAAACGGGCCCTCATATCCACCCATTTCCTTTCTACATTTGTTTAATCTCTCCACCCAAACTTCGTCTTCTTTATACTCCATTTTGGCCGGCCCCTCTTGGCTCTTCAAGCCCGGCAAGTTAGCTTTGACAATGGAAAAATCCGAGAAAACCACTGGTAGGGGAAGTCTGGCGGCCACCCCATCTTTTCCGGCATCATCATCGAACTCCATATGTAGCTCGGCCACAACTTCATCTTCCGTATTTTTCTTTAAAAAATTCACCTTCTCACTTCCACCATAACCATCCAAGCTTTGAGTCTCCCTCATGAAATGGGAATTTTCCACACCCATTTCACCGTCGTGTTGTACACTGGTCGTGACCTCCTCCGGTGCCGCTCTCGACATTCCGGTGATCTCTAACGGTGATGAACATGTGTTTTCCCCCACTTCAAGTTTTGTCGAAACACCTACCTCAGCATCGTCATCCACCGTATGGGACGGTGTCGGCTGCAATTTGTCCGCCGTAAGTCCTTCTTGCCCCTGGGTTATGTCTTTATTTTGAAAAATAATGTTTTGGCCTGTTGGTGAATATTGACTTTGGATTTGAGATATAGTATGGTTGTATGACATGTTTGTGTGAACCAAGTGTGGGCTGCTTATAGGGACATTGGATGGGTATTCTTCTGTGAATTGGGCTGGGTTATTTATTTTCTGACTATTTGTTGGATCGGTTATATAGTTATTTTGGCTTTGGTTTTCCTGGTTATACTGACCCAGTATAGGTTCTGAATATCCTGAATTGGATGATGTTGGGCTTGTACGAGTGGTGGGCCTCGGGTGAATAACAGAATAATTTTGGGCCTGATTACAAACGACATTAACTGGAAAAAGTGAAGACAAATTTAAGTTTCCTCCTTGTGCATGTGAAGTCAAATTTGTCAGGTTGTCCACTTTTCCTTTCTCAGCATCATAAACTTCTACCTATCACTTATGGCCGAACATTCACCATCATTAGTCTTTCCTTCAAGAGCTACCCTCCTGTAGCTACCGTTTATACATTTATTTCTTTTCCTGACACATACTAACTCCTCAACCTGCCGCTTCCCTTTTCCTTTATTATCAGTTAGTAGAAGTCCATCCATTGAGAGCCCCTTTAGTGAATGTACACCTATTTCCTCGCCAGCTAGCATTGACTCTTGTGGAATTTGCTCCTCATCAGGGTTTGAGTCATCACTAAGAACAATGGGATTAGATTGTTCCCAGCCAATTCTTCCTTCCTTTTTCTTTCTTTTCACTTATTCTATTCTTTGTCTTGACTTAGCAATGCTTTTCTGAAGCGTCTCTGGTACTGCGTCAATTAATTGATTTGGCTTCCTATTTGGATGTTGAATGAGTCTACCTTCCTCATTAATTGTTTCAAGTATCAAGGAATTGGGATCATAATCCCTTGCCACATCATCTTCCATCTTCCAATCTACCTGCTCAACCAGAGTGCCATTTGTACCGTTTTGCTCCAACATTATTAATAACTCCTGAATTGCATTTCCGATACTGCGCCAATTAATTAAGTTGGCTTCCTATTTGGATGTTGAATATGTTTGCCTTCCTCATTAATTGTTTCAAGTATCAAGGAATTGGGATCATTATCCCTTGCCACATTATCTTCCATCTTCCAATCTACCTGCTCAACCAGAGTTCCATTTGTACTGTTCTGCTCCAACATTGTTAATAACTCCTGAATTGCATTTCCGGCCGGCGGTTCCTCCGATACTGCCCTAACATCGTGATCAAAACCAGTAAATGGGTTGGTTATTCAATGCTAAGGATTCACCTCGTCATTCTGTGGGTCGGGTGCTGGCTGAATTCTCACTGGCAACTCCTCTGGGATTGGCCCAATGATCATGTCGAAATCTGGGTAATTTTCTGGTGATGACGAGTTATAACCATCCCCTTCAACAACACCCCACAACTGTGGTTCGGAACCCTGATCTCCGTCTGTGGCTGGGAGAGATTGCTCTTGAGGATTGTCCATCACATTTCTTTGATTCACCTCTTCCCAACTGAAAATTATATCTTCTTGATACTGAAACTTCTCGGGGATAACATCCCTCTCCCCTTGAAACCTGTGTTCATTAATGCGCAAGAAATCATTCGGTATTCTTGTGAATCTTCTCGCTGGTTTTAGTGAGAGAGTTCACATGCAATTTTTTTCAATTGTTTGAGTTTGAGTGTATGTCGATAGAAACTGGGTAAACTAAGAAAGTAGAAAACGATCATTCTCCATAGAAAACCCATCTCAGATAGGATTAGAAAAATAAAAATCAGGTACTCCCTCTGGTTGTCAAATATTGGCATCAAAGAAAGGACACAATTTGTTTTGAAAAGTAAAATGAGTTGAGGAGATTGTATAAGAAGGGTAAAAAGTAAATTGTGTGGATGAGAACAATTTAGTATTTATCAAAAAAGAAAAGTGCCAATATAAAAAAATCATCCAAAAAAGAAAAAGTGTCAATATAAAAAAATGGGAGGGAGTAGCTGATTATAAATGTCTGATTTACCTATTCATCAACTGGTGGCGGAACGACGGGTTCAACCGCACCTTAAAAACATAAACATCAAAATATAAAGTGAAATACTTGTTCCGAGCAAATTCAACTATTGCCTTCCTTGAAACTTTACACATTCAACTCCTCTGTTACTGTAGAAGTGCGGTGTCTGCACAATGGATTCTCTTAGGGCTTCTTACATGGATGACGACAATGCCGACTCCGGCGAGCCACAATCTCCACCCCATTCCTCCACCGCCGTTGACGGCGGCGCCTCCGCAACCCCTCCACTTGACAAAGAAGACGCGACGGCATCCGACGGTTTCTCGTCCGACG
>JAULKK010000875.1:0-10598 GCA_032355705.1 Rubia peregrina
CGGCCTATGTCTTCTCTCTCCCCGACCAGTTTCTTCTCCCTCCCACCGGCCGATCGTTTCTCCCTCCCACCAGCCGATTTCTCCTCCTTCCCACCGGCCGGTCGTTTCTCCCTTTTCCCAGTCGGTTTCAAAACCCTCTCCCCGGAAGGCGACGGTGTTAGAGTGAGTAAGGGCGGCGGCGGCGGCGCAGGTGGCGGTGCGGCGACGGAAGGAATGCCGGAGAAGACATTCGGAGAAGAAGGTTAGTTTTTATTTTTATTTATTTAAAATTTAAAATATATTTTATACATGTATCTAATTATTAGGGTGTAAGTAAGTGAAATACAGGGCGTGATATAGCAGCACCCAATTTAAATGTAAATTCCAAGGAAGAAGTTAACTCTTTTTTCCCTAATATCGTCACATAAGCATAAGCCAAGAGACTGGTGTGTTTGGTAGAGCTATTCTTAAAAGTAAGGCTGGATTAATTTGAAAGCTGGGGTAGACCAACTTTTCCTTTTACCCAAAAATATTTTCTGCTTTCAAAATAAACTGCATTTTACCAATTTACCAAACACTAAAAAAATGCGTAGTTTATAAGCAAAGAAGCTTATAATTAGTTCTTCCAAATAGAGCCTAAGGGTGTGCTTGTCAAGACATATAAGTTGTTTTACTTGTAACTAAATCAGTTTTGTTTATTTGGCAAATGGATAAAGTTTATTTTAAAAGAACAAAATATTTTTGAAGAAAAACTTTATATCTCTCACTACTTTCAAAATAATCTAACTTTCCTTATGACAATAACCCCGTCAAATAAACTCTAAATTCCAATTTTCCGCCACAAAAATTATTTATATTTCCTTATCATTTCTGCTTTTAAAATAAGACAAGTAATTTTGTGTCCATTGAACCATAACCACTGTTCACCTTGAGCCACTAATTTATATTTTGAAAAGAGAAAGTCCCCCCGAGATAACACCATGGCGGAGAAAAATGAAAAGTACAGTAGTGTAGAACATCCCAATTAAAAGTGATTATATCATACCATAGAGACACCTTTATATTGCCTTCTCTCTGCTTCAAATCCCTTCATTACCAATCTGCAAATTTCAAATCCAGTCATTACCGATGTGAAAATTTATGGATGCTAAGGCGAGGACGGAGCTGAGGCGGTGTTTTTTTGTTGAACTGAAGTGGAGCTGAGATGACGTTTTTTACGGGTTGAGGTTTTGGCGGTGAAAAGGTGAGGTGATGCAACTGGGTGATAGTGAGGAGGCGTGCGGTGGCTATGGTGGAGAGGTGTACGGTGGGAAGCGGGTGGAGAAGGAAAAAAGAAAGACTAAGAAAAGCGGCCAAGAGAGAATGTTAGAACAAGAAGACTGAGGATATATGAGGATGAAAGCCTAATCCAACAAAGGCTTTATATATTTTGGCTAAATAATCTAACAAATGCAGCCGATTAAAGGCGGTTCAACAATAAAACTGCCTATAGTCGATGTCTATTAAAGGAGATTCCTCAAGAATAGCCTTAAATCAAGTCTAAACCGCCTTTAAAATGGAGGAGAGCCTAAATTAACAAGTTCTTAAGTTGGAACCTCTTTTAAAAGGCGGATCCTCAATAATTTAAAGGAATCATATTTAATTATTTCCTTTAATGAAGGACTCTCCATTAGTAGTATCACCTAATTGGTGACTACATTTTATTCCATAGAAGAGAAAGGCCTCCTGAACTACCGCGCGATGCTACAACTACACCAAATAAATTTAACTGACTCAAAACATTAATTACTTCAATGAAAATCTGAGTCTCACACAAAATTTAAGACGAGGAGATTTTTGAAGTAAGCAGTTATTAAACTGTCTGAGCCCTTCTGAGCCCCAAAAAATTCCAACTAAAACTCTCGTCTCTTCATCTTATTCTTCTCCTCCTCGTTACATAGCGAGGTGGGGCAAAAGAGTTTTCCATGGAGAAGATGGCCTTATTTTAGAGCTACCATGTAAAAAGATAATTTCACCTCTTATTTTTTAGATTTAGTGGCCTTACTTTACTTATTTAATGGAATGATCTGCTGGAAGGGATTTGGCTCCTCGATTTCAAAATTTAGGTGGAAAACTGGTTGAAAAATGAAGCAGTGACCAAACGTGAATGATATTGACAGTTCAATGGCCACATAAATATTTTTTTCAAAACCAATATTTTCAGTCTTCGAAAAAAAACCTCCCAACAAAAGCCCTCAATTGAAACCCTAGAAGAGGGGCCAACATCGGCGGTCCGACAATCACCCCCCTTATTTTCTTGCATTTATTTTCCTTTTCTCTGTTCAGCTCGTAGATATGGGGTGTGGGAAATTCCCGCTGCAAGACCTAAAAAAGAAGTGTCCCCCCGCCTCCTCCCGGCGGAACCAACGCCAAAGACAATATCGGCTTTGTGGCAGAGGTGTGAATAGCGGTTGGCCATAAGCAGGCATCGACGGGCCAAAGATGAGCGAAATATCATAAGCGACGCACCATGCTGGCGCCCAGTGACGACGGAGATGCGCATGTTCAGATCTAGTCGACTACAGAGGACCCTGGTCAATCCCGGCAATAGAGATTCAATTTCTGATGTGGTCATCTTCGGCGTCCACATCACAACAGAGGTCAATTTACTCCGCCTATTGAGAGCAATCTACTCCAGTGAGCACAACCTGCCGGAAAACAACAAAATAGTCTTGGTCTTCCAGTGAGGCAAAAATCGTTGACAGGCTGGTGAACAATAGTCAACAATGCTTCGGCCCAATAATGGCGGCAATGCAGCATTTTCCCTACCTCATTCCTTCCGGAAGTTAAGCCTAAAGCACCCCCAGCGTATTTTCTTTTTTAACCCATCTCTAAAATTTATTCCCACTCCACATGTAGTTTCGTCGATTCACAATATTCATCGCGGTCGGCTGTAGCCACGGCAGCCTCATGGTGGGTGCAACGAAGATATGATGTAACATGTGGTAGACTTATTATTAGGGAGGTGGATTATGGCAGCCCACAAAACAGCTCATCCTGTGGCAGGTACATGGTCTGTCCCACTAAAAATAGGAAAAATGGGTGTTTTGGCATATAACGATCTCTCACCGGCTCGCAGCACCACATCGGTGGCGGGTCTAGAGGGAAATGCTTCTTGGACAATACCTACCTCTGGGATATAAAAAAAGTTGCACTATAGCATGAATTCTCCGGATGAAAGCGGGATTTTAGGTTAACTTGTGTTAGTTGTTTTTATATTTTTATATTTAGGTATGGTGTTGGTGCTCTCGCGACTCCGATGATATTTGGATTACATTCCGCCATGCTAATTGGATAAATACAGCGACAATCTACGGAAAGGTTCTCAAAATCATAATTATGGGGTTGTGGTAACATGGTGAGGATAAATCTAGCCAACATTAAATAAACATGGAGGCATGAAGTATCAGACTGCTTCAAATCAAAACGAACATGTTCTTGAAACTCCTTCAACATACAGTCTTCACCGCTGATTGGAGAAATCCAACTACAACTTCTTCTAAACTACAGAGTTGTCACAACCTGATGAAGACAGGGATTGGAGGAGCTAGTCAAGTAGCAGATTGCCAATATGACAAGTAAACCTAATGATAGGTTCATTTATGGGAGGCTCACCCCACGGGGTGTGTGCCGAATGAGGTGTTTAGAAACTTTTAAGAGATTAGTTATAATTGTTAACTAGGGGTTGTGCAACCTAAAGCCGATGCATTTTTTTGAAAATTAAACATGGCGCATTTATATAATGATTTTACAGTTAATGAAAATGAGTAAGGCTATTTGCTTTACAAAAATCTTTTAAAACTAGTTAGGTTCATATAGTCCTTTTGTAATGTATTTTTGGATTTTACGACATTAATAAATAATAATTTCAAAGTTAATTTGATGTTCATTGTAGGAAAGAATATAATTCAATATGGATATATGGAAGTGTTTTAGGTATGAAGGGAGATAAAAATGCATCTTTATAGTATGTTTATATGGAAAAATAATTCACTAGAAGATAAAATTGAGAGTTCGATTTATGTAGTAAAACAATTGAAATTTAATACAACAATGTACTGTATTTATAATAACCAAATCATAACCAAAATAGATACAATCTGTTTAGGATAATTTTGTTTCCTGTATAATACCTTTGAGTTCATCTCTTGAAAGACGGTATTTTCATAAGTTATGGAAAGACCAAGGTCTAAACAGCAAATTAGAAGAAATCAAGATAAAAAATTTGGATTATGTAATTGGGTCATAAACATATAATTAATGCATGTTACATACTAAATTTTTAATATTGCAACTAAAATCTTATACATTTTTATAATTTTAATTCGACCGCGTATTTTCTTTCCATATGGCTATGGAAAGATAAAAAATTTCAAGAATTTGCCAATACCTTTAATATAAAGTGCTTCCAAAATATTCAGTCACAATACTTTGTTTACTTTATTTAACTAATTTGGACTAGGTATGCAAGAATTAATAATCAGAGTCCAACACGTAGGGTGAGATCGAGCCGATCCGAGTTCCCCCGGGCTTGAGCTCAGCTCGAATAAAAATGATTATGTTCGAGCTCGGCTCGAGATTGACTCGAGCTTAATTTTTTGTGTTTGAATTCGGCTCGATTAAAATTAGCAAAACTCGAAATCGGCTCGTGTTCTGCTCGTAACTGGCAGCTGAGCTCGAGTTTGAGCTCATAAGCTCGATTACCGCTCGAAAGCTCGACTACAAGCTCAAAAATAAATAATTAAAATTGAAAAAATGGATAAAAAGAGTGAAGTATTTTCTATAGGGGTGGACGGTTCAATTTAATCGATTTTTGGTTAGTTCAATTTATTCAATTTTCCCCCTAAAATTCCGAATTATCCGAACTAATTTTGAAAAATGGTTTCGGTTAAAAAGGGTTCAAACCGGATAAACTGAATAATTTAATTGAATGGACAAGACCAAAAAATTTATTGGCTGGTCAAAAATTTAACTGAAAGATAGTCATTTTAAGGCCCATTTATTCAGCACCGTGATATTAAATTGGCTTCTAACTAGACCTAGCTAACTTCTTAAGGAAGAAGGGGAGTAATATCCTATTTATGAGTAATGTCTTCCTCCATTTACTACATGCTATCCGATGTGGGACTAGCATTTCCTTCCTAACACGCCTGAACATAAGATTGCTGCATTCTTGAACTCTACGGCCTCCCACCTTTTTAAATTATTTTTACTACAAGTTCAAATATCTCAGCTCTCTTCCTCTTCTCATGCTTCCACGATTAGCTTTCAACTTACAAATAAAGTAAAAGGGCATCGCTACCAAAACACAACACCATCAAAATTTGATCAGCAGTATGAAGGCTAGTATGAATTACATACTTTAGTTACTAAAATTAAATACATGATATTTAAGGTACCACTTAATATTAGTTATTACATACTTTAGACGAGCTATAATTGAGCCATAATTGAGTTTGATCGAGCTTCTTATCGAGCTGTTCGTGAACATAAATGAGCTGATCAGCATTATATTCGTTTATGTTCGTTTATTAATCGAGCCTTAAATTTTGTTCGTGTTCGTTCATTTAAAATATGAACGATCACGATCTCATCTTGTTTGCGAATGCGCGAATGCGCGTGTTCGTTCTACCGAGCTTGTTCGCGAATGCGCGTGTTCGTTCTCACCCCTACCCTTGGTCCGCCTAGACTGGGCTTCCCGTAGCATCTTACACTCACTAATCATCTAGTCCTCAAGGAAGATGAAATATTGGATTTTAAAGATCTTTTTCTGGACTGGATCCCACAATCAAAACTCGAACTCATCTTTAGGTGAGCCAAGGTAGATGCACTCCATTTTTTAAATCTAGCTTAGCTCGTTCATCCTTAGGGATGTGAACAAACGCTCAACATCCAAACACTTTTAGATGGTCATAAGCTACCTATTCCTCAGACAAATTCTCCTCTTGTACGCATCCATCTAAGGGCACTGAAGAGGACGTGTTGACTAAGGAAACGTCGGTCTTCACAGCTTCTCCCCAGAATGTTTTTGGGAGGTGTGCATGAGACAACATTAGAGGGGACAATTAATCCCAATAACTATTGGTACCCATTAAATACAAACTAATGGGATGGGTAATTTCCCTTATTTTCTAGTTTGGGATTATGATCAAATGGGTTTTGTAGTATTGGGTTACAAGGATAAATGAGATTAGGATCCCAATTTTCCCATATACCCATTTAAAATTGGTTAACTATGGGTACTCAATTAATACCCGATCAATTCTCGCCTTTTAATGAAGATATTATTTAGTGTAATTAGACTTCACTCAAGCATGAATAATTTTTACTCTTTTTTTACTATTTTTATGGTCACATTTTCCAAATTTCATCAGATTCCTAACTACGGTTGAAAATGAGTTTGTTCGAGTTCAACTAGTTTAAAATATTTTGAACTCGGTTCGATTCGATTGAACCTGTAAATTCATGATTCACCTCGAGTTCGAGTGAAATTAATTTAGTTTGAGCTCGAACTCGAGCCATGAATAAATATATTATATTATTTACTTTCCATTATATTATATTTAATAATATATAATATGTTGGGTCTGTAAACTCGATGAGATTAACGAAAAGTATTAGTTGGGTTTGAGTTCGAGCTTGAATACCGTACGAGTTCGAGCTCATCGAGCTCAAATACTGTACGAGTTTGAGCTTGAATATTTCACAAGCTCAATCAAATTGGAATTCAAGTCGAGATTTGAACGAGTTGGTCGCAAACAGTTAGCTTCGTTTACACTAGAACTGTTCACGAGCTCGAGTTCTATCAGACCAGGGATGTAAACAAAATGAACCGTTTACGAATATCTCTATCAAAGCTCGACTAATATTCAAGTTTTACCAAATTCAAGCACTCTTGAACCAACTATAGTATTCGAGTTTGAGCACGAGCTTGAATTCAATTAACATTGGTCGTAAAACTTGTTGAACTTTTCAAGCCAACATAATATATTTACTTAGAAATATTAAAAATGTATATTAAAAGAAAAATTACATTTAATCATGGCTCGATTGCGAAATCAAAAGGGAGCTCGAAGCAAATTAATTTCACTCAAACTCGAACTTGAGTTAAACTAATTTCATTCGAACTCAAGCTAGCCAATATACTACATGTTTGCACGAGTTTGAGTCGAGTTCAACTCAACTCATTTATGGTCCCAACTGTTGTATAAATAAAATGAAAGGACATGAATTGTACCCTGTTCGGCAGTAGATTAGAATATAATTTAAGCATGTGAATGACTGACGGTCTGTCTAATAACATTGAACTATTAGGCTACTGATTTATATACGTGTTAAAGATGTGTAATTTGTGAATTATAGTGAATTTTATTTTAAATATTACTTGTGCATTTAATTGGGAAATTTTGGGTATTTGTTGGGTTTCCATTGAGTTAACATAATTTGAGACTCATTGGGATCATAATTTCCAATCAACGTAATCATTCTCATCCCACCCAATCCCAAAAGCTAATGGGTATTTATAAATACCTGATCCCATTAACTACCCATCTATTAATTTTCCATCTCATTTCTTCCCAATCCCGCCCATCTAACACCTCTAGACAACATGCACCAACCCCTTTCTTCAATGGTGCGGTTCATTCTTTCAGCAACTCCATTTAAATGAGTGTCATTGGTGGCGTCTTCTCAAGTCGGATATCATAGGAATTGTAGTATTATTCAAAGGGCAGCGGTATTCTCCACTATTATCCGCTCTGACATATGTAGGCTTCTTTTCTGTCTCACGTTCCACCATTGCATGGAAGTGTTTGAACGCCCAAGCACCTGGTCTTTTGTTTTCAACAAAAACACCCAAACCTTTCTCTAATGGTCATCAATGAAAGTGACAAAATTCAATGCACCACCGAGAGATCTTTCAGTCATAGAGCATACATCAATTTGGACTAAGTCAAGAATATGCTCTTTTCTACGTGGATGTGCTCGTCTAGGAAATGAAACTCTATGTTGTTTTCCAGCTAAGTAATTAGTGCAATGGTCAAGTGTAGTAACTATTATGTCTCGGAGAAATTTTTTCCGACCGAGGATTTGCAATCCCTTCTCGCTCATATTATCGAGCCTCTTGTGCCATAGCTCCATACTTCAGTTTTTGTGAGTACTATTAACCTCCCCCTTGCAGAATTATCGTTGCCTGACATATAAGGACCCATCATGTCTTCCTCGACCAACGATCATGTTGCCACTAGTGATCTTCCATTTTCCATCTCCAAAGTGGCTAGTCATTCTGGCGCCGACAAGCTTTCCAGGCGAGATAAGTTTGAGCCGCATTTATGGAACATATCGTATATCCTTCAGCACAAACTTGCATCTCACGTTTGTCTTCAAGATAATGTCGACTAAGCCAACGATATTACTTGTGACTTGATTTCCCATCTTCGCAACTCTAAAATCTACACGTTGATAGGACGAGAAGATCCCTTCATGTGGGGTAACATGGAAAAAGGCAACAAAATCACCAAACAAAAGGTTATCACCATAGGTGAGATTGACATAATCGTCAATGACAAAGACTTCATCGCACACCACAGATGTCACGGTAGTGGTTCTCTCGGCATCCTTCTTCTTTGGGTTTATTTGGAATTGTTTAACCGTTCCATTCTTCTGGCCTCTCTTGATATTGCGGCATTTAACTTTCTTATGGCCTGCCTTACCGCAATAATAGAAAGTAACTCAGGAATGAGACTTTAACTGCCCTCGTGATTTGTCACGTCCGCTACTTTTTTTATCTTCCACGTAACTCACTTCTACCTCAATTCTCGATCATGTTGGCCTTCGAGTAAATGGTTGTGCCACATTTTTTATCCGTGCTTCTTCATTGATTTATTTGTCGGCGACACCATCCATGGTAAACTTTCCTTCTGCAGCCAAGTTGCTAAGTGTGGCCACCAACGTGTCCAACTTTCAAGTAGTGAGCTTAGAAACAACAAGGTTTGCAATTCATCGTAGATTTCCATATCAATCTTTGTCAATTGATTCATAAATCCCTCGAAGCTATTCAAGTTCTCGATCATATTTTGTCCATCCTTGTACTCCAATTTGACTAAATGCCTCACTAAGTGGCTTTGTTATGTGGTGTCTTCTTTTGAATCATGGACTCAAGTTTTGTCCATAGCTCAAAGACATTTGTATAAGTAGAAACATGTTCAAATAAACTACGATCAATGTACTTACGTGTCCTGGCGAACGCCTTCCTATTCAAGAGCTCCCACTCTTTATCGTTCTTCTCCATCAGTTTCTCTCCTCTATAATTGGTTCATACAAATATTTGCAAAATAGATGATCCTCCATCTTAGGCTTCCAATAGGCATAGTTCTCCGTCGTTAGCTTGAACATTTCTCCATCGTGAGTGATACTTGCCTCCATCTTGACTCCCACAAGAAACTAACGCCAATGAACTTGTTCTGATACCACTATTGGAAAAAAATTGATATTTTCCTCTTTGTGAGATCAAGATGAAAAATAAAGAAAAATGTGACACCAAAATTTGGTAATGTGGAAAATCCAAATCGGGAAAAACCACGGGACTATGTAGTCCAAATCTTCCACTATATAAGGCTATATTAGGGTTATATATATCTCACCCAAATAGGATGGATTACAAGGCTACTCACACAATGATGGAATACTCACTAACTAGAGGATGAAGATTTTTCTCTAATTCCTTACTCTGAGAATGGATCTCTTAGTAGAAGGTTGAAAGTGGCTATGGATTTGAGTGGATGAGATTGAATGGTGAACTTTTCTCTAACACCTCTATTTATAGGTGAACCAAGCAAGGTCTGGAATTCTCTTCCATCTTTCTAACTACCATAGTAAATGCTTAAAGTCTTGTGGGAGGTAGTCTAGATTCTTCCCCATCTTTCTAGAAACACCTCCCTCGTTCATTAATGTAGAGTTTGAGAATTAGGGAGGAAACCCAACACAAAGGCAATTTAAAATTTTGCTGGTGCGATGATTGAAATTAATAAAATACATAGAATTGAAGGGTTGGAAGCAAAGGTGTTAGAGCGGCACACGCCTTAATTATGTAAGAAACGGATAGGTTATGATTTTAATTCAGTAGAATATATGACTTGTTGCATAATTAGTTCAAATCTATATGCGAGTATACATCCACAAATTAGGAAGACATTCAAGACGCTTAGTAGTGGATATACAACTGTAGAAGGTTAAGGTTGAATGAATCTGAAGCCTGTTCTAATTTATACATTCTTTTCTGTATTTATGAGACGTGCCAGAGATAACAGCATTTCTGGATTTGTAGGCTAAGCTTCATGTAGTGAATACTTTATCGAAATGCAGCACAACACAATAAAGTTTCTTACACCTTCGATACCTTCTCTAATAAAAATGAGAGTTGTATTCAGAGTGAAAAATTGCTACATCATGCAAACTGCAAGGCGTATTTTCTGCCACTAATTATACTTAAATATTACGAAATTCCAAGTCCTCGCCATTGGCATCACACTATAATGAATTTATCCGATCCTAAGTATAAGCGAAGCTGTGCGGCAAGCAAA
>JAULKK010000905.1:0-10598 GCA_032355705.1 Rubia peregrina
TTTGTAATCTATAAATAGGAGAATGAAAAACAAGAAAAGCTGTATCTTTTCAGCACCAAAACTTTGTTTCATTTCTTTCATTTTTCTATCATTGTTCCAACACGATATCCTATTCAATGATAGGGTTCGAAACAACCGGGCATCTGTCAGACATTCACAAAGAGTGGGATACTAGCTCATCATTTCTCGCAAAAGCTCTTAATCCCTCATCTCAGTAGCATCGCGATCCTCATCCACTAGATCAATAACAACATCTGTTTTACTAGGTTTTGGATCTTTTTGCATGTCGCTGAGAAGCTTCTTAATTAAAGGGTTGATACCATCGTACCATGATAATAACTCTGTATTGCCTTCATATAAATCTTTGGTTAATCGGGTTAGCTCGGTAAGAGTTTTTGAAAACTCAATCCTGACCTCAGCAAGTTCTTGAGTGGATTTCTCCAGCTCACCCCTCATGAAAAAATTCCATAATAATTAAAAAAGGTTCATCAAAAATTTAAAGTCAAAATACTTAATAGATTCCAAAAGATATTTATTCATGATCGTTCAAAATACAATCTGAAAGAAGGGAAGGGAAGTTCATACATATCTCTCTTCATGCCCTAATCTATGATTAGTATCCTCATTCATAACAGCATCTTGAGCAGCCCGGGTGCCATCAGCTTGGCCGTCGTTGCCCTTCGAAGAACCAGCATGCTGAGTACTCTTGGCCTTCAAGGTGGCAGCTGGAGATTGATCTTCCGGGGTTCTTCGGCAGTATAGAACTTCTTTGACTTCTTGAAGTGGTTGAGCAGATGAAATTTGAAGCCACCTAGACTAGTGACTTTACTGCACTTCACTCGAATCTTCTCCTTAGCCTCGTCCTCGATGTATTCCCGGAGGCACTCCACTTGCTCAACAGAAAGATGATCAGACACCTAGTCAATTACTTCGATACGACCCCACTTCTTTAAAATATGGAGGTCAGCAAAAAGTCGTACAAGTCTTTGAAGCTCATTAGCTTATCGACGAAGCTTTCCAGCTAAGCATGCTGGAACTCAGGCGAACACTTCTCGGAGAGATGCCTGTCCTTATACTTTGACTTTATCAGGCTCTCTTGTAGCCTTCCCATATCCTTCTTTATCTTTGAGCGATTATCTTGGCGCGTAGCCTCAACTTCCGCTTTGATCGGACCATGAAAGAGGGAGAGGACATTGCTGAAAAAGATGCCAGCAGATTGCTTGGACAATCGTACGACCGACAAGACCTAGGAAAACAAGAGAGGATTGAAGAAGGCGCTGAATGAAAAAAATTAAGTATAAGGAAATAAAGGACAACAATGTACCGAAGGTTTATTGCCCAACTCTCCAAGATACCCCAAGGACAGACCATCATCGTTGGGTTTGTTGTACAAACCATCCTTGTTGGGCTCAATTGATACATTAACAGGCTCAGACCTCTGCCTTTTCCGTGAATTTTCTTGCACATACGGCCTTTGCCGAGTTCGTACAGGAGTGGGAGTGGGTTACTTCACGCTCACTCTCGAAGGATGGGTCAAATATTGATCGGGCTCGTCAACGAAGTTGTTTGCACTACTCACAACATAGAGACGAGCCTGTTACAAATCTCGAGGAGTAAGAAAAGAAAAATAAACTTTTTAAGTTTTGTTCTAAACCTTCGGAGGTATTCGAATGAGTTATCTCTTTGATATGTACTTTTGAGAAGGGACTTGCAACCAAGGATGCCTCACATCCAACGAGCTATCATCGCCTCTTTTCATTTTATTATTCAAGTATGCTGGCCTTCTCGAAATAGTTTCCTCAAGGGCTCGACGATCAGCCTAGGTGTAAATGTCCTCATAGACCCACTCAGGAAATACATAAGGTTTCGCTTCCTTGATCTCAGGTTGGTAGGATCTAGCATCCAGATGATCAGGGTTTCGAAGATGTTCCACATATTCGCGCATACTCTCAGGAATTAAATACTCCTCTCTCCTTGTTTCAACGACGGAATTAGGATTCCATCAAGGGGTTTGATAGAATCCAATGCAGTGGAAGGTCAAATCTGTCTTACAACCTAATTTGAAAGGGGAAGAATAAATCTCTGCCCGAATATCATATTGGCTAAAGTATAGGTTCCCCTAACATCCCGATTACTAACCAGAGAATATACAGCTCATATCGAGGGTTCACTTCTAATTATGTACATAAAAATAAGAAATACATTATAATTACAATTTCATTAGGATGCAATTGGGATAGACTAAAATTGAACTCCTTCATAAGATTCGATAAGAGAGGATGAAAGGGAAAACTTAATCCTGGCCTGATATGTTTACTATAGGTTATAGCCCTCCCTATAGGTAAGGCGATATAAGATTCACCTCCTTCGAGGGTCTTCAGCTTGGCATCTAAGAGTATGCGTTAATATGAGGGTACTTCCTTGATGAGCTTCCTCATTTCTCCAAGAAACACATACCTCTCCGAGCTCTCCACAACTAACGAAGATCTAATGACAGGACATTTCTGCACTACAAACTTCCTCTTTGAAGAGACATGAAATTACATTTTTGGGCTTTATATCCCTAGGACCAGCTACATAGTCAAGTCCACCTTTCGATTGAACAACAAAAACCCTCGCTCATACCACCAAATAACATAGAGGATTCAACCCTAACGAAATTTCCACCACCATGGAAATTGGAAAGCTTGTCGGGATTCGGAGCAGTCCCGACCTATTTTTTTCCTTCTAAGTCTACCAAAAACCTATTGAATGATGGGGAAGCTTCGTCGAAAAGGCGTGAGTTTACATTATATGAGATTGGGAATTCAGCCTCTCACTGGCATCTCTCTCAAAATCCATTGAGGGGGGGATAAAGGTATTATCATAATCTAAGGGGTAAGAAGAAGCCATGAGAACTTACTTGTGGAGATGAAGGAAGAAGAAAATTAGGACTTGGAGGGCTGAGATAAACTCTGAGTTGAAAAATCTTAGAATACAACCTGCAAAAAAGAAAAAAGCAGGAGAAGATAAATGGCGAAAGAGGAGGAGTTTTTGGAAAGATAAAAGCGGAAGAAAGAGAGAGAAGTAATGATTACCTAGGGAAAAAGGAGAGTACGAAAAGGCATAAAAGAGTGGGGAATCCTATTTATGGTACCCCATGCATGTCGTCTTCCCGCTATTTACTCTTCCATGCATGCCTTTAGAAATTTGAAAATTTGAATGGTTTAAGAAAATCAAAGAGATCATCCAACAAAGATGAACCTCGAAAGCCAGGGGCTTACAAAGTCCTGGCCACCTTCGAAGACTACCATTACGAGCCAAACCAAAGCTATCGAAGGTTTGATTCTTTGATATTTTGGATTACTCTTTGATGGTTGATAATGCGTATTCATGCTTGGCCCCAAATGCTTAGCATTACTGGCCCATATTATTCTATTTTATTCCCAAAGTAATATCCATTGGGTAGTAACCATTGGGCTGGCCTAGGGAAGAGTTTAGTACTTAAGATATCAAGCAAACAAACGAGTTTCCCTCTCTACTGTGATATATAAAAGAGAAATATAACACTGTGTATTCGACTATTCATTGATAATTCTAAACACTCTTTCTGACTTAATCATCGGAGACTTTTCCCATCGGATAACCCCGAGGGCTTTTTCTTGTAGATTATGGATAAGGGAGCGGCAGATTCAACGACGAAGGTTTTGGGCATCAAGTTCGCATGCTCGGTGGGACCATTTGCCAGATCTACGAATTCCATTGTTCATGTACACTTCTACAGCAAGCATATTACGTAGAAGCAAAAAAATCAACGGTATAACTTAGATGCCGGCGAAGATGTGATGTCTCTTTATCGAGGAAGAAAAGTGGGGGTAAAGAAAGAAAGTGTGGTTCGACCCCCTAGTCCCTTCAAGCGGTGGGAACAAACCCCCGGTGGCACTAATAGATCAGATTCCAACGATGACAATCCCGGTGGAGTCTCGGATTGATGCTGCTATGTCCTCCAGGCAAATGAAGGTTAGTGCTCATCCTTGGGTAGGATGCTTCAGAATTCCTACCTTGTAAAGCTAGATGTATCAACAACAAGGAGATGCGCCACAATTCACGGAAGCTTCGGGAGATTCATAGGTGGGAGCGGCTGTAGGAGCTGCTCAAACCACCCAAGAATAGTGCACCTCCTTTTCCCCAGCAAAATTTAGCACATCTGGTTCAAACCCTTCGATCTGCTGCTTACCAGGCATACCCCAAATGCTCTACCAGAGAATGATTAAGCAGCAGGTGGTGCCCCCACTCTCGATGCCTCTAACAGTGCAACCGAGATTCTAGCTACAGATCACCCGAAGGGCATCATACCCAGTAAATATCAAAATGGGTGCCCATGATCGACCTCAACCAATTTTTCCCAGGTTGGATCAAACTATGGACTATTTGATGCCTTTCTTAACCCCTCACATGCCGAATCAGGGAATTCCTTGCTCAGAAGCTTGGCTAATGGGTCACTACCCAAGTTACGAAAGCCAAATGTATCTGTGGCCACATCCCAAGATCCCCCCATATGACCATTTTCACCGAGGTCAACAACTATATCACAGCTCTTCCATGGGTGAACCCTGTCCTGGATACATTACTACGAACCCCTATACTAGATCCCCTGCATGGATGCTTTGTTTAGCCAATACGAAAATCCGAGAATGAGAAGCGAGTAAAGAAATGCCCTCACAAAGAAGATGGATAGGTTGATTGGGCCCTCGGGCCAAGTTACAACCTCCTCTTTCAATTCAATGATTATGGCGACCCGATGGCCCAACAATGTAAAATCACCCGAAGGGCTTCCTACATACAGCGAAGACATGGACCCTCGCTAGTTCATACAGACCTTCCTTAATATGATGAATTAGAGGGACTTCAACGAACATCACACGTGTAAGATGGTAGGCAAGAGGTCATTGTATTCCTACTGAGATTTTGAAAGGGCCTCATTGAGCCAATTTTTTTAATAGAAAAGATTCACTAAAACCATGATTAAACTTTACCAAAGCAAGCAGCGGCTCGGTGAATCGATGGAAGCATTCCACCATGAATATGTAGTTGAAATACTTGGTGTAACTAACCATATCGAGGATGGGATAATCCTTGGTTACATGAATTGAATATCTAACCTCGAACTGTACAAAAAGTTGGTCTGGAAGACACTAGAAACCTCATAGCTGCAAGAAATCATGAAACTGTACTAAAAATTTGAAGTTTCCACGAAATGGAAAAGAGAGAGGGATAGGTGGGGTGAAAAGAGTTTGAAGGCCTCAGAATAAAAATTGAAGGATACATCCCCCTAAACAGGTCATAAACGGAAATACACTCCATCCACAAGGGGTTATTTCGAACTCCCCTTCCTTTCAAGGTTTTCCCCGAAAAAAGGGATTCCCCTAAGTTCTGCGATCATTACAAGGATCGCGGTCATGATACAAATGAGTGCATCCATCTAAAATGGGAAATTGACAGATATGTAAAGAAGGGTTTACTTCCAGACTGTGTCGAAGGTCCAAAGGGAGGAAGATCCTTAAAAAGAAAAGGAGGTCGTTGCAACCGGAAGGTCCAAAGGGACAAGGTCTGGATGTACATGGACTCTGGGAGCTCGAAGTTGTGTTTTATTTTTTCCCTTTGATTTTTTTGGAAGGGCTCAAGAACTCGAAGCCCCTGTTTTCCGTTTCTTTATCTCCTTCAGCCAACCTCTGGCTTCATCATAAACTTCAACCTACTTAGGATGCTCATCAAGCTGCTTACGCTTCATGATGTTCACAGTCTCCTGGAAGTATTCTTTGAAATTATATATGAGAGTGGGAACCACCATACCAAGCCGAAGGCAGTAGGATTTAATGCTATCCTCATAAGCCTTAAACGTGCTCTGATGCTCTTTCACATCTTCTTAGAGACTATCCCTCTTATGATAGGAAACTATGAAAAGCTTCTTGGTTTTGCTAACTGATTTCTCTAATTCCTCAACCTGAGCTTGAAGCTCTTGGCTTGTCCTTTTCCAGCCCTGGAGCTTGAAGGTTGTCTTTTGAAGGGCATCACGAAGAGCTTCGGCGTCCACTAAGTTGTTTTGTGCTTCATGGTGGTAGTGAACCATAGCCACCTAGGTTCTTGAGGAAGATCAAAATGATTTAAAAGCCTTAGCTGCACTCAGGAATTCCTAAATTGAGCTGAACCCTGCATTGGTGGTAATCTCGGTAAGAAGCTAGCTATGCCGCTCGAGGAGAAATTTATGATCATTGACCAAGCCATCATGGGCAGTGCCTAAACTGTCTTTCTCTTCTCTTAGACGGCTCAGGTCACCGAGGAGACCCTTCTGCATCTCGTTCATGCCACTCCACCATAACATTAACTCTTCCTTAGTGGCTCAGAGTTCATCTTCAAGATGAAGGGATAGACACTAGTACCACTCATTGGTTATTCCATAGTCTCATGGCCACTACTCAATTTCATGATACCACTTCTTCATTAATTGGAAGAAAAAGTTGAAGCTAGATCCCCTTTGAGAATATGGGGGCAGTAAAGAACTATAGATAAACTCTATAAAAAAAATAAAAAGAACACACTAGTGAGAAAGAAAATTTTCATTGATATTAATAATACGCATAGGGGTAGAAAATGATATCTAGAATAACTTCTAAGGAAATTCGTACATTTCCCCCCGCGCTACACTCCGACTGCTCCTGCTGGAGAGTGCTCGAAATGGAAGGCCTCTGCTGAAGGTGGATGGGAGGGGTTTGATATATCTATCTTAAATAGACTTCCACCAGAGGTGGTTGAGCTGGGAGGTCTAGATACCATTTTATGCACGTCTAACATGGTGGCATACTCAGAAGGTAACTTCTTCATTAGAGAGGTGGCAAGGAAATTTTTAGCAAGCCTTGTGCAGGTCCCGGACATGGAGGAGAAGAAGGCTCAAAACCATTGGGTCATTACCACCCTGCTGGTGTAGACTTAGAGAAGGAAGACTTGCTACTCGGTGGAGCAAAGGTTCTTCGGTCGAGGGTTCTCACTGGTCAAGGTCTCAACGGACTTCTTAGACTCCAATAGCTTTTTGCGGAGCTCCTCTGACTCTACCAACTTTTCTCAAAGCTCATTCAGTTCCTCCTCATAATTGGAGGTAACCTTCTCTAGTTTCTGCTGATGCTCTATTGCCTCAGTGGCATTGGTGGCAGAATCCTTGGTAAGGCACGCCTTCGACAAGAAATCACAAAAAAATAGAGTCGAGTGTTCCGCAAGGGAGGGCTCAACCTAGCCAAGGTAATGAGGTCCCCCCTCACTAGAGGTTACTTTGACCCTAGAGTCAGTGTGAGACTCAATGTGATCCCCACCGTCTATTTTCTACCTCTAGGGAGAGGGGCTATGCTTCAAAGGTTCCTCACAGTCCCTTTTGGCGCTAGTTGCAGGCCCTTCAGCTTGCTTAATATTTTGAAGCACCGGAGGGAGCTCCCAACAAGCTACCCAAACTCAATTTGGCCCAAAATCCAAATTGAGGCCCTCTTCGAGACTGAGATGTGAGCTCATCTTCGAGTCTTCTTCTTCGTCAATCGACTCAATCTAGCCGGCGAGCGGAGAGCAGCTGGGGCTGGGGTGGGGTACATATATACCCCTCAGTCATCGGAGTTTGGGGGGGAGACCGCTCCTGCTTGCCCCCCTCCAGTTCCGCCGCTGCCCTTTGGTGTAGGTCATACTCAATGCTCACGATGAATACACTGGTCAGCGGGAAAGAGGATATTACGGCACTAACGGCGAAAGGAACAATAACATATGATATCGAAGGCATTCATGGCACGAGGAGGTGACGCTGGGAACGGGGGACCTCAGCTGCGCCATTGATTGTAATTACTGACAGAAAATTCTAGGCGACTCGGGTAGGGTTTAATCTTTTGGCAATTAATGTGATGAGGAAAATTGTAGGCGCACTCGAGATTCGGCAAAAGATTTTATAGCCATCGAAAACAGCCCTTCCCCTTCCTTGCCGTTGTTAAGCGGACCGCCTCTAAGGGTTGAATCAATTAATACTCAGGGCTAAATTTTTCCTCTTAAACTAATGAAATCTACAGATGTTTAGTCAGCAGAGTAGCGCATTGATGTTTTAACTGCAGGGAAGGGGGAAGGTAAAAGAAAAGGAAAAAGAAAAAAATAAAAAAGGAAAAAAGAAAATGGAAAATGCTTGTTTTGCCCTTAAAATTAGTGTTGTTGGCCAAGTTTGACACTTTGACTTGACGGAAAGGTCACAACTCGCTAGTTTTGTAAGTTGGGGGGGGGGGCTAAAAGTTTTCAAAAGAAAAGTTAAGGAGTCAAATGTAAACGATCATGATAGTTTAAGGGGTGTCGAAGTCATTTGCTCTTTTTTTAAAATTGCAAATATACCCTAACTAATATTTTTTTAGAAACTCATAACCTTGAGAATGGAATCCGACATTGATTTAGATTTTTCTAGCATTGACTACTTATGAAATGACTAAAATGACCCACTATTCATTTAAAAAATTATAATGACCATTTTGCCCTTGATTATTTTAATCTACCTTATTCTTCAACTTTCCAAACTCCAACCACCACCTCATATGTTTCTACTCCACCACCCCAACTCAGCAACCACCAACACCACCCTAAACTCTAGCCACCGCTACATTCTACTCCACCACCCCCAAACCCACCGTCGCCACCACCGTCACTGCACAACCACCACTCTAAACTTCAGGCTCCTTCACCTCCTAATCAGCTACCCTAACTCCGCAACAACTACCATCACCCTAAACCCGCTGCCACCACTTCCACCCTAAACTCCAACTGTCGCCACCTCCTACTCCACCACTCCAACTCCGCAAACACCACCACCACCCCAAAGTCGTCGCCTCCATCGCACCTCCACCTCCGTCTCAACCCATACGCCGGATTCCACCTCCACTAAGCCTAACCATTCTTATGACAAAAAACACCAAAATTTCCCAACCATTCTTACAGAGTTTGGAATTTTCTTTTCATACCATTTTCCACTTCTTTTTTCTCCCTTTAATAATGGAATCAGACCGGCCATTTTAACCCCAACATCTCCTTCGCCAGGACGGAGGTGGGCGACGAATTCCATGCTCATCATAGCAACTTCAACGACTACGAGTTGGGCACCTCAACAACGAGAGGTCGCAGATGATGATGTCTTTGTAGCTGACAAATGCCGATAAAAAGTCCTCAAACGGGGGCACCGATGCCAATTGAAATGGAGTTGGAGATGAAACACCTATTTAAGGAGACTAGGGTTTGGTTGAGGAAGCATTGAGTGGCTGAGACGACAACAGGAATTGGTGGGCATCGTTGAACTGGAGCGACGGATGAGGAGATGGGTGTGAATTTAGTGGTTTTAGAGGGTGAATTTGACATTTAATTTATTTTTAAATTATTTTCTTCTAGCGACATTTTGATCTTTTACACACAAAAAAATTGGCCAAGATCACAGTCGACCAAGTTTTCAGATGAGACCAGATTTATATTTGATTTTTAAAAAAACTAGAGGTTATATTTGCACATTTAAAAAAATAAGGGTCATCTAAGCACTTTGCTCTTTCACATAATTTTATTATTTTACTTTCAATACATCGACTTCTACTTTCATTGTTGTGATGTTTTAGCCTTTTAATAGCGGTGTTCAAATTTTCAAATATTATATTCTCTTTCGATTTATGTCTTGACGTTTTAGAAGTACGAATTGATGTTGTTGATTCACTATAATAAGTTTATATTTTATGTCATTTTTTACTAAAGTATGATAATATTTTTAGTTTTGAAAATTAATGTTTTTGTTATATTGGTTGATAATTTACTAGTGTGAGTTGATAGTTTTTTTTTAAATCTTTCTCTTTGTTTAAAAGATAAATTCATTTGGTATATGCATTGATGTTTTCAAAGTGTGAATTGACTTCTTTAAAAAAAACAAAGTTTATCACTTTTTAGCTTGTGAATTAGATAGGAGGGTCCAAATATTACTTGGCCTATTTTGTAAGTACCTTATTTGTTAGGAATCCATTAACAACCAAGCTCATCATATGTTGACTTTGAGAAAAAGAGAAAAAAAATGAAAGATGATTTTTTATGTTTATAAATTTCTATAAAACTAATAATTACTTATTTTGATAGGATTTTTTTTTACCTTTTCTTCATTTATATTTTTTAATCAATTAATATTTTAAAATTTAGATATTATTGATTTATTTTATTTGGTGACTAGGTAGCTCCGGTTTGTATTACGTGCTAGCAGTCAATTTTACTGTAAAACTATCAACTATATTAGTAATTTATGAGACCATTTAATGTGGTTCATATATTAATATTAATTTAGTTTATTTACTCTCTTACCTTAAATTTATTCTATTTCTATCTAAAATCATAAAATTTAACTAATCTCAATACGTCACATTGTTATGGTCCCACCTTAGTTTTAATTTATTAAAAACATTCTTTATCATATACTTGAAAATAAAGATTACATGTCATTATATTTTTAATATAGTAGAAATTTTTTTTACGTAAAATTTTTAAGAAAAAAGAATTAAAATCGGACAAAAAAACATAAATTAAAATCAAAA
>JAULKK010000916.1:0-20538 GCA_032355705.1 Rubia peregrina
GCGATCAATCAAACCATTCAATGCAGCATCTCTAAGCTTCATTCTAGACCTTGTCATAGGTCCAACCATGTTTCTTAGAGGATCACGAACATAACCCTTGAATGTTTGATCAAGACGTTGAATGTCTTCATTTATGGTGTTTGTCGTACCCTGATCTCCATCAGGTAGTTTTTCACTCTAATCAAGACAGAGCCCCTAGTCCAGATGGTTTCCTAGCAAAATTTTTTACCTTTGCTTGGGATATAATTAAAAATAACCTCTTAGAAGCTGTGAACCTTTTTCTCTTAGGCTCTCCAATCTCACAATCCATTTCAGCTACATGGATCACCTTAATCCCCAAAAAACCAACTCCAAAATATTTTGCAGATTATAGGCCAATAAGTCTCTCCAATTTTTTTAATAAGACTTTCTCCAAATTTTTAATGGAAAGATTGAGACCTATCATGAATGAATTAATCTCAAAAGAACAAACAACTTTCATGCAAAATAGAGATATTGCTGATAATATCATTCAAATACAATAGATGGTTATATTTCTAAATTCAAAATGTGAAAACCATAATCTAAATTTGAAATTAGACATGCATAAAGATTTTGATATAGTTTCATGGGGTTTTTAAAATTCAGTGCTGCTTAGATTTGGCTTCTCAGGTAAAATTGTTAAGGTGATTATAAGTAACATAGCATCTTTTTCAGTATTATTTAATGGTGTTCCCCTAGGGTTCTTTAAAGCCCCTAGGGAAATTAAACAAGGTGACCCTTTGTCACCTTTTCTTTATAACATCCTGACAGAATCTTTCTCAAGATCCCTCAAATCGTATTTCCTTAATCACCATTTACAGTATATTTCCTTAAGGTTACACATATGATGTATGCAGATGACACCTCTATTTTCATGAGGGATGGTGAGAAAAATCTAAAATCCGTTAGGATATTTCTTGATTCACATCAATCTGCATCTGGTCAGATTATAAACAATCATGAGAGTGAGTACTTCCTGGGAAATAGAACAAATAATGCACAACATAGAAAGGTTAGAGCTATCCTAGGTATGAAAAAAGGATCCATCCCATTCAAATACATAGGAGTTCCTATTTTTAATGGTAGGAATAATCATCTAATTTTCATGGACTGCTTGAGAATATTGATTCCAAGTTGCATAATAGGAAAAATAAATGGCTATCTCAAGAAGGAAAACTGGTTCTAATTAGATCATGCATATTATCTCTCCCAGTGCACATTTTTGCTACTATTACTCCAACAAAAAAGGTAATCAAAATGATGAAGAAAAAAGTGTCTATTTTTTTAGTGGGCGTCTACAGAAATTGGTAATAAAAGGGTTTAGAGATCTTGGGATAAGGTTTCATATCCAACATCTGAAAATGGTTTAGGTATCAGGAATACTCGCCAATTTATAAGAGCTTTTTCTTGTAAATTTTTATGGAAGATGCAATTAAATGAAACAACTTAGACTAATTTCTTATGGTCACTTCCAGAATCCTCTAAGTCATGCCCTCTCTGGAATAGAATATGTTCAGTTACACAGTTCTACAATAATGACTCTATGATTATATCTGGTAATGGATAGTGTAGTTTCTGGAATGGAAACTGGTCAGGGGAAGGAGCATTATACTATAAGTGGCCTATCATTAGAGTCCATTTTCCCTTATTTCTCTTTGGCCAAGGTTATAGAGAGCTTGCCTCAGCTGATACCAATTCTGGAGCCATATTTGGCTAACAACATCATCTCTCTCTTGCAGGTCATTAAAGTCAATCCAAACTACAAAGATAGACTAGTGTGGAAACCTACTACGGATGGAAACTTCTCTGTCAAAACTACTTACAACAAATTGAGGCAATCAAGGTATAAAAGACGATCCCTGGAAAATATTTGGAAAAACTACATTCAAATTAAAGTTTCCTTTTTCATATGGAGACTTATGAATAATCTATTGCCTTTTGATGATATTCTATGTAAGTTTGGTTTTAATCTTCCTTCAAAGTGTTGGAAATGCAATAGTGCTGACTCTCTTGAACATTTCTACAACCAGTGCCCTTTTGCATTAGAGATATAGAATCAAATTCATGTTCTTATGGAAATAAGCCCTTAGTCATTTTCCATATGGAATAGTTTATCTTTTTATATTAATAACCCATCAATATCTAGAATTCATACCAATATAATCCTTATTCTTGCTTTATTCACTTTCTGGTAGCTGTGGAAAGCAAAAAACTCATTCATTCATGAAAATGCACAATCTTCCTCTAATTCCATAATCTCACATGTTAAGCATTCATTATTCTCCATATTATCTGCTTTCCCCTTACAAATAGCTACCCAAAATGATGTTTTCTGGTCCACCACTGGTTTGATCCCCTTGATGCATATAAACAAAAAAAGGGAAAATAACTATTTGCACTCGAAAACCACTTGCTTTCTATTTGAAATGTAATGTTGATGAAAGTTTTAAATCTGGGAAAATGTCTTCTCACGGTATGATTATTAAGGGTGAAAAGGGTAAAATGAATGCTGCTTATTTTGTGAAACAAGATGCTAACTCTGCTTTGGAAGAAGAACTTATTAGTATTGAGATGGAATTACAATTTGTAGCAAAAGCTAATCTGATCCTTTCCATGATTAAGTCTGATTGTATAAATGTTGTGAGATATGTAATAGCCCATTTGAAAGCTCCACATTGCCTTTATATTATATGTAGGAAAATTAGGAACTTGCTAGGTGAAGTTAAATTGGTTCACATTCATAGGGAAAGCAATGTATTGGCTGATTCATTAGCAAAATTTGGGTATCAATGGAACCCCAATCAGCTCACATGTAAAATTGATCTATGCAATTTTGATTCTAGAACTAAGGGAATGATTATTATGGATGAAAAGCAAGTGCCAAATCTCAGAAATGTGAATTTTGATCCTCTATAATCTCTGTCTTTCAACAACTGCTCCTGAAGTTCAAAATTTCAGCTTTTCCTTTCAAACTTGTACTGTTGTTTTGTTTTTTTTATGCATGAGGAGGTGAAGGGAAGATCACAAGTATTGACTCTGACTATTTAATCAATGTCTTCTCAAATCACTTTCTTCTCGGCTGGTGCTACTATCTGCCAAAGGAAACTTTTAATCTATTTGTTTCTCTGCTGGTGCTATGTCTATGCTAGTGCTACTTCTTTGCTGGTGCTACTTGTGCTATTATCTGCGGGTGCTACTATCTGACCTTACTCACTGAATTTCTAAATGCTACTGTTCTCAACAAATTTGAAGGATTATTGTTGATTTTGTCTGCTAAGTTGGTTGCTTTCGCATGAACTTTCACCTAAAATTTTGGACGCTCATTACAATTGATGGACACCTTTCTTTGAAGACTGTAAAACTCTGAAACTTACTGTAGCAGGAGTTTGTCACTTCCCTACCATGTCTAGCCATTTATAAATTAACACAAGGGGTGGAGATTTATGAAATGGAATCACATGGTAGGATTTTGGAGTATTTCATAATCTTTTTTATATCTCCTCTTGTATCATAAATGTAAAATCCTTTAAGCATAGTTTTAGGCTACATGTAATTTTAGCTTACAGGATACGCTTTTATTAAAGGCACGGGGAGCCTTAAATATAACCCCAACCTATTTTATTTTTTTAAAGAAGCTATGTGTAGGTGGAGTGGAGGAGAGGTAGATAGAGAAAGGGGCATTTAAATTGTATGGAATTTGTGGAGGAAAGTAAATAGTTTATTGATAAAATAGGTTCACTTTTACTACATGAAAGAGCGGGATATCATGGATGTACGGTTTCCCAGTTCCTGTTCCTGGGTGTTGAAAATTATAGGGAAATGCTTAACAAAATATAGTGTGATGGAAAGATGGACATAGATAAAGAAGAGGAAGAAATTTGGTGTAACGATGAATTATTGGGAGCTACGTGGGGAACAAGAGCATGTGCATTTGAGCAAAAAAATTGATAATCGATAAAATTCTAGGGATAGGTTTACACTATGAGGAAGATTGGGATTGCAGTGGATTATAAATCTCAATTATGAGATGAGGATGTAAGTATACAACACCTATTCTTTGGCTGCAATAGAATGCAAGAGAACTAGGAAAGTGTGTAGAGATAAATGTGTGCAGACCCAGAACCATAGAGATGGGAGGAGGAGAAAAGCTAGATGATAAGAAGAGGCAAAGACAAGGGATGGAATTTCAACTAATGAAGTTAGCCATAACTGAACCAAAATATGGCATCTGGAAGTTATATGCGCCTAAATTCATGCGTTAACCTATACATTTAGCACATTTGTTATTATATTTTGGTTGGTTGCTTGCTAGGTTTAGTCGGTTTTACATTACAAGGGGTTTAGATTGCCATTGTTGTCTATATCCTTCTTTTTGTGGATTTATTTGACCTAATGGACACTATGACCTTACGAGCATCTATATCTTGTTTATGAGCTTATTTGTTAGATTGCTCTTAAGAACTTTGACGTAGATTGTAGAAGGTCATTTGCAAGGATGGTAGTAGACACACGGCCATGATTCAAAACATGGTAGTAGATCGAATCGAGCTTAGAAGAGAAAGGAGTCGAAGCTCAGCAAGTGAAACTGGAAAGGTCGTGTAATACTACATGGCCCATGCTATTCAACAAGCCTGTGCAGCTAAGTATGCAACACGGGGCGTGCTATAATACACGACCCGTGCCCCTTTAAGTGAACATCTTAAGACCAGCCCATGGGACCTGAATAATTGCACGACCAAGCCATCACTAGTCCAAAAATTAACTCACATCTTGTAACCCGCAAGGTTATACACGGACCACGCAGCTCAGAAGGTGAAGTCAAGCTTCTAGGAAGCGGCCCGTAAGGTTAAGCATGACCAGTGTCGTTCAACCGGTCTGAAGGTGCTTCCATCCAGTGGCCCGAAAAGATATGCGTGACCGTGCGCTCATGAGAATGGGAATTCACACTCAGCTGGCGGTCAGTGCCATATTGCACCGGCAGTACCACACGGGTTGTGTGCTATTGCACGACCCGTACTTAGTGGCATCTAGGGTTTTAGTTGCCCTTTATGGGTCTCTTTTGAAGCATAATTCTATTTATCATTTAAAAAGGCCTACGTTTACTAGGGTTTAAGTTTGGATTTTTTTATTTTCATTCTCCTAGTTTTTCTTAAGAGAAGGTAGATAGAGAAAGAGGCTAACCCTTTTCTCTTAGATTCATTCTCCTTGTTTTTCCCAAGGGAATTGAACGTAATGGATCAATTGGGTTCAATTATTAGGGAATAGTGATTTAGCTTGGGTACTTATATATTTTTTCATGACTTGCTTGGAAGTTATTTTCTGAGAGTCTAAGATTTTCTTATCATTTAGTGCTCATGATTATCATGTTGACTTTTGCCTTACATTCTTCTTAAATGAAGGATTGATATACTATGTTTGCATACTTGTTAGTCTACTTTCATTATATGGTGCACTATTGTCATCCCCTAGGAATTGTTGGCTGGGGTAATAGGGGGAGTGAGAAGTCTGCAACCGTATGGGTGTATGCATGTGGATTGTGAGCACCACTCTGATGATCGTATGCTATTTAGACTGAATCCTCACTAGTAAGAATATGATGGTAGCCCGAAAGGAGTATAAGATAGTAGTAGCAACTAGGGTTAGAATAATTCAACCTTTCTCGTCGTAACCCTAGAGTCACCATGAGGTGCCAATCCATGTGCCTCTGTAGGCCAAGTGAGAAGCATTTCTAGTGGAGTGCCTGAGATGTAATTCTTTATGGAAAATGAGTATAACTGCATAGCAGAGCAGGCGGGGTCCCTGTTGCACTTCTCTGATTACTGAGGCGGTGTCGATAGAAAAAAATAAGAGCACGTTTGTGTGACAGACAATAGGAAGTGTTGACTATCAATCACACTATGTGACATAAGTATTAGTATAGGTTTATACTTCTTGTATTTGATTGAATATAGATCAAAATATAATTTCGGTCATGTAACGAAAGTATCCCTAAGTGTTATTTACAATCTTATCCTTGAATGTTTGTAGTTGATTAAAAAAACCATCCTCCCCCAAAAAACTTTTTTTGCGACATTGACTATTCCTAAAACATGATAGGATTGATAACCCGATTATAGCTTTACATATATAACCTTTAAATTCCTAGCATCTCTATGGACGGCCCTGGATTTGCCGCTATGTACCCCTTGGTAGTTTAGTAGTATGAACAGAAGCAACTTATAAATATTATCTTTGTGAAGCGCTCCACGGGTTAAATTTCATATCCTAAAAGGTTGATATTTTTAATGACTCCGCGGAGTGCGGATGAAATCGTGGCACTGCTGGTGGGGATGCAAGTTTAAAGATTTAATTGTTAACTTGCATTGCTAGTTGGTTGTATAGTCAGTTGTTGCTGTTTATTTTTATATTTTTTAGTTTTAGTTGTTTCTGGTGTTGATCCTTTGTGATAGTTATTTCGGTTACTCCTAATTTCTTTACTAGTGTTTGCCTTTGGTTTGCTATTGTCTAGTTTTTTGTTTATGGTTCATACTCGTACCACGAACTTAGGAACCTTACACTTCCTACCGAATAACGCAGGTGGTCGGAGAATGAGAAAGAGCAGAGCTAGGGTAGAGGTTCCACATGGACCAACTATTGAGTTGAGCAGACTATTGAGATAACGGAAGGCAGTACGACACTTAGGGAGTTGATGGCTCCGAACATGGAGAATCAATCCCTATGAATTTTCTTCCCACATTTGCCACCGAACGTGACTCTTGAGTAGAAGAGCAGCATGATCCAATGCCTACCTACCTTCCATGGGATCCGGTAAAGACCCAAACAATCACTGATTGGAATTTCACCTAGTGTGCACCACTATGAAGCCACCAAGGGTGTCGGGGAAGGACGACTACAGTCTTAGATCATTCTCATTATCGTTGCGGGATATAGCCAAGGATTGGTTATATTACCTCCCACCGGATTACATCAATTCTTGGATGGACATGAAGCGGGGGATCCTTGAAAAGTACTTTTCGGCTTCCAAATTTTCAGGTCTAAAGAAGTAGTTTTCGAACATTTTCAATTAGCAAACGAGTACCTCTACAAGTATTGGGAGTGTTTCAAGATATTGTTAGTGGGTTGGCCTTGGACTTTAACAGTGGAAATTAGTAATTTTCTGGGGGCAACAACAAGGTTTCTAAGGGAACCAAAGCGGAGATAGACAAGACCCCTACGCAAATTCCTTCAATCCTCGATACCGAGATCATCCTAACTTTAGGTTGCGCGAGAAAACCCAAGGGTATAATAGAGGTGGAAAACATCAACCCTACCTGAGGGAAGAAAGGCCTTCCAACGACAATGGCACTTTGTACAAGTCAGACAGGGAGGGGATCTTAGATGCAATTTCCCAATTGGTAAAGAAGAGCGATGTGTTAGTGGAGCAGACAAGGAGAGATGTTGAGAAGCTCGGAACAAGAGCCTTTTCAAGTATCAAGAATCTTAAAGTGTGAGTTGGTGAACTTGCCACTTTCGTAAGCTAACTTGAGGCTTGGGAATCAGGAAATCTACCATCCCAACTTAAGGTTAATCCATGGAATGTGAGTGCTTTGAAGTTAAGAAGTGGGAAAGAGGTACGTGAGGTTGAGAAGGAGATCTTGAAAAATCACAATAAATTGTGGAAAGCAACAAGATCAACTTTGAAGAACAAGAGTTAATTGTTGAAGAGGAGTCCTTCAAGGAGCACCCCACCACCGAGGCAAGGGTAATACATCCACCACCGTTTCCTAGTACTCTATAGGGAAGGCCAAAGGTGGCAACCAATGAAGCGCAAATTCACAAAGTCTTTGATAATGTTATGTTTAGTATTCCTATTCTTAATGTGATTGAGAAAGTTTTCTCTTGTGCTAAATTTTTTTTAAAAAAAATTCATACACTAAAACAAGAATCAACCCATTCAAGAGAGTAGGTTAACTGAAAATAGGGAGAGTAACAACTTTAGCTCATAAGGACATGCCTAAAAAGTGTGATGACCCTAGAACATTTTTTATCCCTATTTCCTCAGGAAGTAAATAGGTGAAGAATACTATGATTGACCTTAGTGCCTCTATCAATGTGATTCCATTTAGCCTTTATGAGAACCTAGACATAGGTGAGCTTAGGGACACTAGGGTGATTCTCCAACTAGCCAACCATTCCTAAGCTAGCCCTAGAAGAATAGTGAAGGATACCAAGCTTAAGGTAGGCAATTTAGTGCTTTTGGTGAACTTCTATGTCCTTGCATAACAAGAAACATGACCATTTACCTCGGTTCTACAAGACCCTTTTACCTCAGTTTTTAGTCCCAGGAGAATCGGGGTAAATACTGCCATAATAAAATGTTTGCTTTTTTACCTCAACTTGTAATCAAGGTAAAATATCTCTTACCTCAATTTTGGGCTGACGTCGGTAGGTTTTGTGCGCAACGTCGGTCCAAGCAAGAATGCTGATGGTACGTGACCAACCTCTGCAAGGTTGTTCAAGCCATCGTCGGCATACGTATTAACCGACATCGCGGGTACATATTTGATGCGTTAGGGGGAGAATAATGTGAGAATTTGTGCATACCAAAGTTGTGGGAAAATGTAAGTTTTGTTGCATGGTCAGGAACGTCGCACACTCTTGGGAACCCACCTTGTTTGGCTGCTAACGTGGAGGGTTATTGAAGATGACGTCATTTTAATGGGGCAAGGTCACAAAAAACCAAAGCCAGTTTTTGCGATGTTGGTAGGATGTTATCTCTCCACCAGTACATCTGACGTTGCGGACAATGCAAAGAGACATCAACTCTCTTACAATATTATTATATTAAATATTTGATGACTCAAATAATCACTTGTCGCTAGCCGTTAAAAGTTATTGAATACTCCAATACCCATGAAATTGTTTAAAATTATACTAAATTCAATTGTAGTTTAAATAATGTGATAATCAATAACATTTAAAAAAACTCACATAACTTGAACATATATTACCAAAACATGTTAGAACATATTAAAATACATTGGGTTCATGTGAAATTGAAATATTAATTGTGTTGAAGCTCTCTTGCCTACGTTGTACAACATGAGCACTATCTGGGGAAGTAGGCAAACTAGTCTGTATTGAAATTTCATCGATTACTCTCTTTGTCTTATCACAGCAAATACACACGAAACCAAATTCAAGTGCATACGACATTGATATGAACTTCTAAAAGGTTCTTGATTTCCTTAAAAGTGAAGTCATAAGAATGATAGATCGAAGTTAAAGAGTCTGATTAAACTGCGACGTCAGACATTCATAGACGTTCCTCTCAGTTCCTAGTGAATTTTACGTTGGTCAACATTGACAATTTATTGTATGGGATGACAAACTGACCAACGTCAAACATTTAACTGTGTCCATACAAAGATTAGATTATTTCCACAATCAACCCCAATATAAGCCTTTTTCTTACTTCTTACAAACATGGCATTATCTTGGAAACAAAAACAAAATACACTATATAACATGTCACATAGTCATCATACTTCATGAAAATATTCAATCATTGGACAGTAAGAAAATTAATATATAGAAGGAAAGTTAATAAAATTGCTAAATGAACGTGGAATGGAGGGAAGACTACCTCAATTATTTGAACCCGGGGATTCACCATCCTAGGATACTTGTTGATGTTTGAGAGAAGAGATTAGATTGCGCTCTTGAGTAGTTGTAATGTTATGAATGGAAAGGAAAGTGTGGAGTTGGGTTAGGATCAAATGTGTTGGAGATGGGAAATAGGTGTTGTTGCTGAATATAATTGAAATGAAATGGGGTTGGGGGATTTTTGTTCAATAATATGGCTCACAATTTTAGTTCCCGCTGGAAATTTCATTTCAACCGCCTTTGGTATAGTGTCAGTTTGTGGATCGTTTTATGTAAAGCATTTGCGGCTTCAATCCGATGGGCCAAAGTCTAATTGCTAGGGTTTTAGATCATGGATTGCATCGTGGTTAGTATAATCCTGGTTTGTGGCGAAGTCTTGGACGTGGATCTGTCTTTTCTTGTTTGTGGTGGAGTATTTTGGACATGATTCCATTTTCCTCGGTTCGTGGCTGAGTTTTGGGTTGGTCTTAAAGGCTAACTGGTTTATGTTTTAGTGTCTAATTTAAGTATCCGACTTTATCGGTTCCTTAAACACCTCAGACTTTCATCTTCCTTGTCCCTTCTTCTTGTTCACGTGCATCATCGTTCTCCGCCCTCTCAACTAATAAGTTTATGTTTTATTCTTCTCCCTTTTTTTAAACGTTCTTCTCGATTATGAATCTGTTTGGTTTATCCTTATACCAATTTTGTTGTTCATGTTTGGCCAGAACTTATCCGATTGTCTTCTCCGGCATGTGACATGCGTTTCTTTTTTCTTTTCTTTTTTCCGAAATATACTATCTGTATTTTATAGCTCTAATGAATAGGGTTTTCATATAAAATTTTAGGACTCATTCCTACCCAAATATCTACCCCTAATCTTACTAATTCTCCTGTAGAGGATGTCCAGAATAATGATGTTAACTATGAGGAGAATTCCTATCATTCCACAGGTTCTTCTGTCATTAATAGCATTATGTCTAACGATTTCTTAGAAAATTTTAAAACTAATTTTCCTTTCATATCTTCGCTTGAACCCAAAGACCCTCATATCACTAAGAGTGTTCGCACTCCTCCTGCTGGTTACATGTCTTTTTCTTTAGACTATCTCAAATTTGGTCTTATATTTCCCCTCCCTCAGCATATCACATATTTGCTTCTATTTTATCAAATCATGTTGTCACAGCTTCATCCTAAGGGTATCGCGATCATTGTGGGTTTCCACTGTGTGTACCCAAGCCAATGTCCCTTTTTTTATTGACTTATTTCGTAGCTTGTATCAGCTTCTTAAGGTGAAAAAATCATTTGATGGATTCACTTTTTATTATGTCATTCCCACTGTTGAATTCTTCAGTGAGTTCCCTAGTAATTGCGGTGTGTGGCACAAAAGAATTATGTCAAACTGGATCAAGAATACAAACTGATTTTTCCAGCTTGGAACTATAATATTCCTAAGTCTAAGCTTACTAAGGCGGGGGTTCATCTTATGGCTAATTTTGAGGTTGTGTTAAAACTCACTAAACACTCGATAAGTTTATACCATGCTGAATTTGGGAATGAAGTGGTAATTCATTTGTAGAAGGAATGTTACTTCCAATTTTAACAAACTTCCTCTACACGAGTCGATGGTTGCGATCTGTTCGTTATATTTTTAAAATAACTTTGTCCTATATTACTATGATTTTATTACAATATCTTATTATTATATTTGTTTGTGTCTTTTTTCTGATGGATGTCATAATATTAGTGAGACTCTGAGGCTCGTTGGTGAACGGGTTACTAAATTTTCCAATGAGGAGAGTTCGCTGTTAGAGAAGTATAAAGTTAGCGAGAATGAGTGCAAGGCTATGAAGATCTCGCTTGAAGCTGAAGAAAAGTGTGTGCAGGTTGCTAAAGACGAAGCCAGTAAGCTTTGCTCTGAGTTGGAGGAGATGTGGACTAAGGGCCCTGCTTTACCCAGTTATCCTCAATTTCTCACCAACTGTATTTTCAAATGAATTCCTTCTTCAACCTTTTTGAGAAGTTTCTACTTCTGCTCGCAATGTTGGTTGGAGCAAGGATTGGTGGAATTGCGAAAGATAAACCCTACCCTGAAGGCGAAGAAATTACCTTCACTGGCTAAGTGTGAGAAGATATTGGAGCAGTAGAAGACTGCACTTAATACTGAATTTATCAGTAAAATTTCTTATTTTGGACATCCTTATGCTCTGTTATCGTATCTCGCTTGTCTTCCCTTCTTACCTTTTATTTCTGAGCTTTGAGGTTGTCATTTGATTATCTTTATATCCTCTCATTCGCTTCTCTTGGCCATAAGCCAGCTTCTAACCCGGAGGTCAATGTAATCATGGAGGATTCTGCTCATAATACGAACAGAGAGAATTCTGATCTCGTTGTCCGACATGTGTCAGCTTCTCCTTCTAATGTTAGTTAATTTTAGAGTTATAGCTTAATTTAAGACCATTCAAATTTATGTCTGTGATGTATAATGATACTTTTAATCTATATCTGAACTATATGTATTGCCTTCAATGTGAACTTGGTATGCCAACTCTAATTTTATATTTTATTTTTCCCTCATATTTCTTCATATGCAGGTATATAATATTTTGATCGACACTAAGTTTTAAAATCTTCCTGATATGTTGGTTCTAGTTTTCACTCTGAGCGACATCCCCAGTTTATGTCTTCTAATTCTTGTTTCCCAATTACACTAGTTGAGGCTACTACTTCCCTATCTAAAGAATATTTTAAGCTAGTTTCTGGTGTTCTTTTTCAAGTGTTGGGAGTTATGCTCTGGAATCTATTCCATTACGTCTTGGATGGTATGTCTCTACTACTTCGTCATCTTCATCCCCTGCTAAAAGTTATCCTTGTAGTAAATTTGTACCTGATGGTTGCAATATTGAATCCCTCAACAAGGATATTATTCATAGCTCTGTTGATCTCGAATCTATTGGTATGTACTTGTGTTCGCTCAACCTTTCCATTCGCGTTCAGAAGTGGGCATTGCCATTGGACGTTCATCTCAAATATATGGTACTGAGCATCAACGATCTGGAGCTTGGATGGAAAAAGACCATAAGCGAGTCACAAGACTATATTTGCGAGTTGCAAGGATTTTTTGATGAATAGAATCATATTATTCAGTGACACAAACTAAGCTTGGTTAAAATGATTGGTCAATAAGAAGAAGTAAAGAATTTTTCCACGAATAAAGCACACGAGGCTCATCAGAAGATCGTAATCATAGTTAAGCAGTGTTCTCATATTGAACAATTATTGGATCACCTGGAAAAAATAAGGATTAATGCAATCATCTTTGTACATGTTCTGCAGGGTGGCAGAGCGGGTTTGATAGACAGTTCGCTGTGAATACCCACTTGCGTAGTGAGAATGATGACCTTCATTCAGTGCAACCGCCTTGACTCATGTGTGCATCAGCTTGAACAAGCTTGTGTGATTGAGATTCCAAGATAACTACAACCATAAATGAAGACATTCCACGACTTGATCAAACATTCAAGGGTTATGTTCGGGATCCTAAGTGACATGGCTGGACCGATTATAAGGTCAAGAAAAAAGATTAGAGATGAGACATTGAATGCTTTCATTGATCAACTTCATGATGAAGAACTCAAGAATAAATCATTTAGGGCATAGATTAATTATCCAAGCTTGTCGATTAACTGAAGACATTGTGAAGAACTCTATACACTTTTTTCCCACCAGGTTTTTGACGAGGTAGTGTGATCTTTGTAAACTATTGTAAAATTATTTTATTTTGGTCCATAGCTCGGCCATGTGGGCTTTTAAGAGCTATTTTTAAAATTCAGTCTGTTATTTTTTACCCAGTCCATTAGGGTTTTGAAAATATTGTGGTTTATTTTGATTAGACTTAGATTTTGTAATATTAGATAAGGTAATATTCTTCAAGGTTTCTTGGAGAAGAATTCGAGTAGATTACATTTATTTTTAGGAGTACTAGTTAGATATGGGTTTAACTTCTTAAAGCTTCCATAAGTTGATTCAGTTTCCAATTGTAATTAGGGTTTTTTGGGTGAGATTATCCCTATAAATAGAGGGGTATGGCCGAGACTCTCCGCACCTTTTATTAATCATATATTCATAATTTTGAGATTATTCTCCATGCTTTCGAGATTTCTTCATTGTTGCTTAATCCTGCAGGTTAATTAAGTATAAATAACCTTGTGAACTAATCTTACTGGCTATTTGGTGAGAAAGTAGAGATTGAGAGTACCCCAAGGGCTAGACTCATGAATTTTGTGCACCCAAATAGAGGGTTTGCGAAATTTCTTCATTCGGTCAAAGATTTAAATTCCAAAATCCAGAGTTTTCGCAGGGAGTCATCTCACTGTATTGATTACAAATATAAACTCAATACCTTTTCCACAGAACCTCACAGTTCCCCTAGCCTTGGGATTCTAACTATGAATATTGGCGGGCAGAGAATTAATTTATTAAAGTCTGTTAGGTCACATACTCGTCAACTACATGAGGAGATACATAACCTGGAGGATTTGAATAAAAATTATCAAGACACTGTGGAAATCATGAGTATTCAACTTGATCATGAAGATTTTGGTCATATAACTGACTTTAAGCGTACTATGTGAAGTATCTTGATCGTATGCAGCGAAGCGGTTGAACCTGCCAACCTGCTTACTCGCATATGAAATAACACTACAATCATATTTTATCTGAGGAATATCAAACTAAGCAATCCCACTGCTCTGGTAGTTCTTCTTCTGCTGGGTCATCTCGCGCACCAAGGCGTAGATAACTTGCTTTTCTTTGATGTAATAATTTACTTCTCCAAATGTTTCAATACTATCTTTGTATTTATATTTTGTGCTACTTTTTTTATTTTCAATGCGTTGTCTTGCGACTAATATAAAATGTCACATTTTTATTTTCAATGCCTTTGCACTTACGTCTTTTTATTTCTTTTTGCAAGATCTATAGCTTGCGATATTAAAGTTGTAAACCCATATTGTTCGAAGCCGCAAGATATTTTTCTTTCTTTTGATGCTTTTTTTGTAGTCATGCGTGCCTTTGAGTTTTTTTTTGCAAGATCTATAGCTTTCGAGATTGAGGTTGTAAAACTATATTTTGTGAAGTCGCAATCTATTGCTTACTTTTTTCGCTATCTTTGTAGGCACATGAGCCTTTTTGCAAGATTTATAGCTTGCAAGATTGAGGTTGTAAACTTATATTGTGCGAAGCCGCAAGATATATCGCTATCTTTTGTCGCTTTCCTGATTTTTTATTATTTGTACTTTGACAAGTTTCGTAGCTTTCCGTGTTGCAATTGTACAAATTTACTTGTTTGAGCTTGCAAGATGTGATATTTGGTTTTCTTTGCGATGTGCCATGGTTTGCCATTTTTTTATGGTATTACTGTGGATTTTTCATAAGATGTAAGTGCACATTACTATAAGTGAATTTCCCCAAAATATTTTTTCTGATATTGATTATGTAAGGTCGTGATGCTATCACGCTTGAAAATAAAAAATGATGCCAAAAATGAAAAGGTAGACAATGATCATATCATGGCTCCTGTACAACTGAGTACTTCCTAATGCCTACTAAGGATCTAAACATAGATGTTCCTTAGGTTGATCACATGCCAAGTGTTTGGGATGTTGCTGCCATTTAATCTTTCAAGCTCGTAACAGTTAGATCGGTGTACTTACGTTACCCTGTATGGGCCTTCCCACTTTGAGCATAGTTTTCCTTTTTCTTCTGCCAGACTTACTTCATTCTTCCGTAGCACAAGGTCGCCAACTTGAAATGTGTCTTCTTGACATTCTCATTATATACTCAGGCCACCTTCTCCCTTTACTTTGCCTCTTTGATCGTTACATGTTTCCTTTTCTCCTCAAGTTCATCCAAATCCAATCTCATCGTTCCGGGACTACTGCCTTCATTGTATTTTTCCACTCTAAGGCTTGAGCTCCTAATTTCAACTGGTATTACTGCCTCATGACCGTAAACTAGGTTGTGGCTTATGAGATACCGACCCATTAATTTTGCAGCTTTTGCACTTTAGCATGAAGTTGTGCGCATCGTTAAACGTTGTTGGCCAATAATACCTTGCTCGAATTATCTTCTTCACGATAGTTTGAGATCCTTGATGCATTCCATATATTCCTTCATGAACTTCTTTCATGATTTCGTTTGCTTGGGATGATCCAACACACTTTATCCAGGGAGATAAGAAACTTTTTTTGTATGAAATTTCCCCCCATAAACGTAGTTGTGCGACCTTAATTCAAGCTTTCTAGCCTAAATTCTATCTGTTGGCAATTTTCCCATTTTGATGTAGTCTTTTGACAATGTCATAGAGTTTGTTTCTTCTGTCTGAACCATTGACAAATTTGTTTTGACCGTACTTCTGACTAGTATGATATCTACATTCACATCGTTCTATCCCAGCAACGAATCGAAGCCAACCGTTGCAAGCATACTTCAGGCATCTGCCTTGGTATTTTCGCTCCTTGGTACATGTTTAATGTCAAAGTATTCAAGTTGGCCCATAAGCTGTAAAACTCTTCCTAAATACTTTATCAACTGCTCCTCTCGCACATCATAATCTCCACGCGCTTGTTGGACCAGTATCTATGAATTGGTAAAGCACTTAACGCTTTAGACCTTCATCCTGGTTGTAAGGTCTGATCCATGTATTAGTGCTTCGTATTCAAATTCATTGTTTGAGAGTGGGAAATAAAAACAAAGTGAGTATCTATGTTCTTCTCCATTTGGATTTATTAATAGCAATCATACACTACAGCCTTCTTTGCTAGATGCTCCATCAACGAACAATTTCCATGTGATGTCTATCACTTTGATTTCCCTTTCGTCTATTCCAATATTTTCTAATGTGCTTATCTTTTGTGCATCTGCTCTCGTCATTTATACGATGAAATATGCTAAGGCTGTCACCTTTATTGCAGTTTGAGACTGAAATTGAATCTCGTTCTTTCCAAATTCAAGATCCCATGTAGTTATTTTGATGCACGATTCTGGCTTACTCAATATATTTTTTATCGGTTAGTCAATATACACAACTATTTTGTGACTTTAAAAGTAGTTTCAAAGTCTCCTTGCTGAGTAGACTAATGCAAGAGTTAATATTTCGATCGGCATGTACGCATTTTCTGCACTTCGCAGTATCCAATTGATATAGTATGACGGCACTTGTCTTTGCCCTTCTTGACTCACCAAGACCGAACTCACTATTGTTCTTGAAATTTCCAGGTACATGTATAGAGTCTCTCCTGCCATTGATAACTTCAGCTTGGCAACGCTTGGAACAGTTCTTTCAACAACTCATATACTTTCTGACTTTCCTAACGAGAAGTGGGAAATATCTTTCAGCAGCTTTCGAGACAAAAATAATATGCTTGAATCTGAGTTTGTAAAGAAATCAATTAATAAAATTTTGGTTGCACTCCTATCGTCAACAAATACTCAGTGAACTGTGGCGTTTCCAATCTTAGCGATAACGATCATCGGGTCATTATGAGGCGAAGCATTAGGAATCGTATCTTTTTTGCTAAACGTTATCATCTCATAGCAGTGAAGTCTTTTATCAGTTGGTTCTTGTGGTGGGGAGTATCTAGACTTAGATTTCTTGGCGTTGTTAAACAGAGCTTCTATTGATCCATGGGTCGATATAATTACTTTCTCTGGAGCATCATTCACCAATTATTCTTCATACCCTATCGCTTTTGTCATTTTCTGATTCTTGCTCTGCATATTCACTATGCCTTGGTGTTTTACCATGGAGTTTCTTGCTTTATTGGCTTCGCTGTAACATTTTCCTCCATCCTCCTTTCTGTATTGGCTCAACTGACCATTTTGCATATTCTACTCTATTTTCCTTTTCAAGTCTCTACAGTATTCGATGTTGTGTCCATGGTCCTTATGAAAGACGCAATAGTATTCCCTAGACCATTTTTATGGTGATGTTATCATTGGCATAGGTTCGCGAAACAACCCCCTGTTTGCCTGCCAAATTTCCTTTCATGACTTTGCAAAAGAAGTTTCTAGAAATGTTGTCATCTACACCCCTGAATATTTTCCTTTGAAAGGGATATTCCTTTTTCCCTTTTTAACAAAGCCCCTCTGTAGATCTTCCATTATCCTCTTTTCACCTTTGTCGCGCTCTATTTTGCAATTGTTTGCTTCGTCAGTCCGCGTATGCTTTTCAATCTTTTTTAGCAATTCTCTTAGGTTCTCAAGCATGTTCTTAGTGAGTTTATTGTAAAAATATCTTGATCATGTACCCCCATGAATGTGCTTAGTGACGATTGGAATGATAGATCGCGTACTTGCAAACTTTCAGTAACAAACCTATTGTGGTAATTTTCCAGGCTTTCATCATTTCGTTGGGCTACATTGTTTAAGTTCGCTATCATTGTTAAAAACAAGTCTAATAACTGTGCCCAAGACCAAATACTTCCACTTGGTAGGTTTTCATACCATGTAATCGATGTTCCAAACAAGAAAATTTGGAAATCTTTAAAGACTAGTTTAATTTCTGCATCATGAAATTGCATACTGTTGTGATAGGAATGTGAGAATTCCTTAGGGTTGTCCCAGCATAGATCTTCACATGCAATGGCAATTTTAAATATTTTGGCATTTTGAAATCATGAAGATGCGGTGCTAACGGTGACCGATCTGTATTGTCTTCTGCCACTATATCCCTTAACTACTCTTCGTAATTAAGTTTTTCATGCTTTTGACTGGAGTTTTTTTTTCTTTGGGGATTTTGGCTTGATAGTGGATAGGAACTAGTTATACAGGTGTTCCTTATTCATTTCTAAGAAAGTTGCAAAAGCTTCCTCTCCTTTTCTTGATTTCCATTGGGAGATTCAGCTTCCTCTTCTTCATGATCTGTTGTGCTCCTGTTCTTTACTGGGAATGTATTCCTGATCTCGATTGGGATGTATATTCAGGTTATGCTCAATGGTTCATTCTTATGTATGATGATTCTAGCTTCTCTGACTTCTAGTGAAAACTATGGTTACTCTAAAGGGAATAAAGAAATTAAAAGGAAAGTTTTCTTCGTCCCCAGATATGGAGCCAATGATGTGGTATCCCCGGTCAGGAAAGATGGATGGTAATCACCGTAGTGTAAATGTGAGCTTACAAGAAAGGTCGCGGAAGTGATTCTGAGGAAAGAACTCTGACAATCAAGTCAGTTCTTTCCTCTAGAGAATTGGTATTTCTCAGTTTACTTACCTGAGCCATTGTTGCTTTCCTTGTATTTATAGTAGACTGCAATTACGGCTCCATATTTTTAGGGTTTCATATCATGGGTTGCATCATGGTTACTCTAATCACAGTCCATGCCTAAGTCTTGGACATGGCTCCGCCTTTCCCGGTTTGTGGGTAATTCTTGGGCTGGGACTAAAGGCTAACAACTTTTAGTTTTTGGGCTACGTATACACCATCAAGGATGCCCATTGCACAAAAGAATCAGTCTTAGACTTTGATAAGTGGATATAAAAAATTAAAAAGAAGATGATTCATCCTAAGAACAATCAGAAGTATCCAAAGGAGCCAACTCTTTGATGCGAACTCCCCAAAAATGGTATTGTGATCAAAATTGCCTTACCTTCGGTGAACTACCCTCACCTCTTACTCTCTTCCTACTTTCAAATCTAGGTCAAGGATCTAAATTCTTCGGTACTGCCTGATCAAGGGTTCGATGAGTGGCCGCAACATAGATATCCTCGTAAACCCACTAAGGCCAAACAAAAAAATTTGCTCCCTTTGTGTCAGGACGGTAAGATCTAACATCTAAGGCCTTGAGGCCTTAGATCCGCATCACATCTTCGCGCATACCTCAAGTATAATGTACCCATATTTCCTTATCTCAACTACAACTTTGGAAATTCATCAAGGAACTGGATAAGTTCCAGAGCAATTGAAGGACCGCGCTTTATCTTGCCATCCCACGTTATTTAAAAGAGGAATAATAGATTTCCAAACCATCATCCTAATTGCTAAAGTATAAGTCTCTTTTACATCTCGATTGCTAGCTAAAGAGTATATGGCTCAAAATAACTCATATCAAGGGCGGTGCCAACTTTCTTGCATCTAACTAGGAAAGCCATAATTATAACGATGACATTAGGGTGAAGCTGAGACAGGCTGGCCTTGAACTCATCTGTTAGGTCAAATAAGAGGACAGGAAAGAGAAAACTTAGCCCTAATCTAAGATGTCTACTATAGGTAATTGACCTTCCTATAGGTAGGGTAGTGGGTGACTTTTCCTCGTTGAGCGCTCTAAGTTTAGCATCTAAAGGAATCCTTTGGTAAGAAGGGATCTCTTTGATGATCTTTCTCATATCATTAGGCATTATGTATACCTATTCTAAACTATGGCTGATGTATCCATATTATACAATTATTTTGGGGATCTTTTATACTCATTTTGGTAGGCTTTTTTGCTTTAAATACTCTATTTTACCTTGAAATCCTATTACTAGAGTAAAGAATGACTTTATCGCTTTTGTCACTTGTAATAAGAATTTCGTGAGATGAGGTAGTAGTTGAAGATTTGAAGACCTTGAATACTCTATTTTTAATACCATGAAGACCCGAAGAAAGGAAGAGGAGACAAGTACATTAAGATCAAAGAGAAGAAGTCACTTGAGGGCAGAGTACTCTGGACGGCAGGTGTCGCGAGTCGCGACAGTCATCTGCCCAGACTTACTTTTTGGGATTTTTGTACTATAAATACTCATCACTTTTCTCTTTCTTCTCTAACTTTTCTCTCTCAACTAGGTTTCTTCCATTTTCTACCTTAGTTTCTTCTTGAATTCATGTTTGATTTTCTTTTGTTAATTAGTATGAACT
>JAULKK010000927.1:0-10597 GCA_032355705.1 Rubia peregrina
CAGTATATCGATGGAAAATATTTTGGGCAATTAAAATGACGGGTCCTAGTCTCCTACATGAGAGAAATGGTGTTTACGGGTTAAATGGAGGCAGACTTCGATCTTTAGTTGGGGAGCTTCATTTAATTTGTTTTGATTGCCTGGATGTTTAATCAAAGGTGTTGATTGTCATTTTGTGTGCGTATCTTGCGATACTTAACTGTGTTTATTCTGATGGTAGCCTTGGGTCGATTTATTGTGGCTACAATACGTAGATACAGTCGAACTACTTATCTTCTACGTGCCCTTCTCATTGCCACATAGGTTTTCGATCAAGTATTGTAATATCTATTAGGACTTATATGTATATCTCTTTATGCCACTGAGACATGAGATTAGATTGTAATTTTAGCTAGCGTCTCAGTGTAAATGGGTTTATCCCATATCAAATGTTGTAATGGCACATTGTGCAAATCTGATCTTAATAAAAAGGGATGGGAACCCTATAAACCCTCGTCCTTTCGATGATTTAATTTATTTTTTAAAAAGTGTATTTCATTTGGGGAGTGCCCAATTTTAACGTAAATTTTATTTCATGTGTATTGGTTGTAATAGGACTAAGAGAGTTATCAATGGACATTCAACATGTAGATGGACAGACTTGTCATTTCACTAGTCGCACTGACAGTGTCAATGTTGTACAACGTAGACAGTGGAGGTTCAATACAATTAATGTTTCAATTTCATATCAACCATATGTATTTTAATATATTATAACATTTGTTTGTAACATATGTTACAGTTTTGTGGTTTTTAACATGCCATTCTTTCCCACATGAATTGTACAAGAATTGATTATTGTATGATGTTTAACCATTTCACGAGTTATGGAATATTAAATAACATGTAAAAGCTATCTACGAATAATTTTTGTGTGTCATCAAATATTAAATATTATCATATTGTACTAGAACCGATGTCTCCACGATTAATCCGCAACATCACACAAACTGAAGAACAAACGACACCTTACCAATGTCGCATTAATCGGCATCAAATTTTTCCACGACATCGGCCATTCAAAAAAACTTCATATTCGTTAGCCTTCCACGTCACCAGGCACGTGACGTGGGTTTCCTAGAGCGTGGGATGTCGCATACCAGCGTCTGCGATGTCGTCCTTATTTATCAGTGACGTCGGTCAATACAAAGTTGCAGCAATCATGTCCTATCGTCTGCCTTCTTGCTATGCCCGATGTCGGTCCTTATGCATGCCAACATCAATCTAAACGAAGTCGTAGCTATGGTCTCCTTTTGTTGGCCTTCTTGTTTGGACCAACGTTGATCACAAAACCTACCAACGCCAATCCATAACCGAGGTAAAAGGGACTTTTAACCATGGTTTTGAACCGAGGTAAAAAATGTACTTTTTACTACGACAATATTTACCTTGGTTTTTTGGGACTAAAACCCGAGGTAAAAATTCTTGTAGAACCCAGTTAAAAGGTTTTGTTTCTTGTAGTGCCTTGATCTTTTTCAATATGAGGGTGATCAAATTCCCATACGGAAGGTTCCTTACCACCTTTGTTGAGGTGGAAACCAAAGCATATGCCTAAATACTGCCGCCCCGGGTTTGATTTTCCTTCCCTTCATTAGGAAATAGAACAATAACAAGGTGGTATATGTAGGCTCGGTGGTCATTAACTAAACTTCTAGAAATCATTTCATATACAATACGTTAATCTACTTGCATATTATTGAGAGAAAAAGTCTTCAACTTACCCATATCCACCTCATTACATTGGAAATATCTCATACTATATTGTATAGGGTCTATATATGGGTAATCAGCAAGCAATGGCCATTTTTCCATATGATAAACATCATCCAGTGAACCCTCTTTGTCTTCTGGGTAAATGCTTTCCGGATTCCTATATGGGCACTCTAGGGCTTCATTAAAAAGCCATTGACTAATTAGACTATCAACCCCATACCCTAGTGGAGTAACTTCCATTCGCAACCTCATGTAGATTACTATAGAATTGACAATTCAAATCATAATACGACCTTCGTTACATGAGAGAAATTTCTCCACATGTTGGTCCCTAAAATTTTAATCCTATTCGCAAATATTCATTGAAATAAAAACATAGTAATCGAGTAGTTTCCCTTTCGCACGTAATTAATCGTACCTAGGTTGAGCAAACAATGATACAAATTTGACTTTGTCCTACATAGGATTATTGTCGATGGATCTAGATTGGGGCACGTGTGATGAACCTCCTCTTGCCATTGTTAATCAACCTCTAGTTTCTCGAAGAATAGAAGGACCTGATCTCCTCTCCGCAATCAAAAATTTATTCTTGGGTTTGTGTATTAAGTGTGAATTGAAAATATGTTCCATTTGGGGATTCTATAAAATATATATAGAGAGCAGCTTCCGAGTCCAAAAGCTTCTCGGGTGTATTTTTGAATAGCCAAATCGTTTCTTCCACGCTCAAAAAAAGTATTTTGGATCTTTATCAGTGGGAGCCAAATCGGTTTTGAACTTAGAATTAATTAAATATCAAAACAGGGATGCCTTTTTTTACCATAGGAGTGCTTGATTATGGGGATGAATTTGGAACCTGTCTTTCCAAGCTCGGAAAGTGATTCGGCTCTAAGGGTTAGACCTAACAGTCTTGTCCATTTTTTTTATAGAGCCAAGCAAATTCCAAACTCAGAAATGCTTCGGGCCCAATGGAAATTTTGAAGAAAAAAAATCCATTTTAATTCCTTGGTCAAGTAATACAAAAATTTAAATTAATTAAATGACCTTCTGATTGGTCATAATGTGCAAACATAGTACATTGTACCAAATGTTACAAAATTTTCTCCTAACAAATTATCTAGAATAAAAACATAGAAGGCAAACTTCAAAGGCAATTGGTCTACACGTCGTCGAATATGCAATCAATATTTTCCAAGTCATTGCAATCCACTGGTTCCCACCTTCACCGCCCCCATCTCGGGCTCCTCCTCGCTCTTCATGAAAACTGGCTCAAAGTTAGGTGGTTCATTGTTCTCGCTTAGTTCAATCTGGAGTCCCTAACCTTCCATGAAACGTTGATGTTGGGCATCCGCTCTAGCCAACATTTCGTGGGTCTCTTCAACGTCATCACTAATGCAGTTCAAGTACCGGCTATGGTACTCTTCCAACTGCTCTGGAAACTCTTCAACACAAACAATTTAAACATACACAATTATCAAAAATCACAATCAGTGCAAAAAATTCAATAGAATAATAAATAATTTTATAAACTTACGAGAGTCTGAACCCCCGGCTCTATCAACTTCCGCGTCCCCAGCCCTTTTTGCATTTTTTGCGACCTGTCTAAGAATCACATGTTGCTACCATTTATTTTCAAGGTCGATCTTCAACTGCTTATGCTGGAACCAAGCCTCATCAAAGAACTCTAATTGAAGTGATCGATCTTGGGGCTAGACTTCATCTTTCTTGGGGCTAGACTTCATCTTTCTTGATCAAAGTAACGATGAAGCCACCATAGGGGAATTTTTTTCCTAGTATTCACGGCCTTGAGCATGCTAATAATTATGGTGGACCCAGAGTTTATCTTCACCCCCTCCACCACATAGTACAAAAGCAATAGATTACTGATGGTCGGCTCACATGTATGCCCACTTGTGGGCAATACATTCAAGCATATCCACTCATAAATAAGCCTCTACTCAACCGTTAAAATGCTAATATCAAAGATCTCGGCTATGCTCTCGGTATTTCCATTCCTATGGAAGTATTTCCTAGCCATGACTACAGGGTCCAATGGGGTAGCTTCGCTGACCGATGGCCAAATCTGTTGGTGATAAATTTCGAGGGGATCATAGGGATCGTCGGGTATCAATTACTTGGGGGTAGGGGAAATCTAGGAACAAATTAGTTGTGTACTTACTAACCGCAATTGTTTTTCCATTAACATCACGATTATTCATTCTTTGTCCCAAATTAGTATAAAATTGAATCACCTCGTAACCAAAAAAAAACCCTCCAAGCATAACAATTTCTCAAGATGTTGATCTTTGGAATGGTCTAACAAATAACGTAGGTTCAAATCTTCAAACAACGATGCATGCATAACTTTAACATTAATAACCTTACGCTTGGAGAATTAAATATACCTTTCCTATGATTTCTTATTGAAAAAGTGCTCTGATGGATAGATCTCGTTGAATGGTTGATGGCTATGGTCGCTTGCTACTCTGGTACTCTTCTTTGTGTACCCAGGACTCGACATTGTGATTGGATTGAGAAATTGGGCAAGAATTCGAAGGTTAGGGTTTGAGGAGAGGTTCAAATTGGGAGTTCTCTGTTTTTATCAAATCACAGATTTAGGATTTGTTTTTTTATACTAAAACAGGTTCTGAACTTGGACCCTGCTCCCAGGTTAAATAATAAAGGGCCGTATGCACTTCTGTGTTTGAAAGTTCTATCTGACAAGATAAAAAAAACATTAAAGGCAGGTTTTCAAAGGGTATTAAATACCCTAAGAAAACCCAAAGAGTTTCCCCCCATGTCTCCCACCCTCTTCTCCATTTCTCTTTATCTCCAATTCACCATTTCATCGTATATTAATGAAAGGTATGTGTTAATTCTTACTACTCCTACAATACTCTTATATTTGGTAAATTCTCACTTCCTTTTGACAATACTAAGCGAGAAGAATATCATATGCTATTGTATTTGAAGGTGAGAAATTTTTAATCAAATTGAAGCTCCCACTTGTTTGATGTAAATGTTAATGGTTCTAAACCCTAGATTATTTGAAGCTCAACAATGGATTATTGAATGGTTGATCATTTTAGGGCTATTGATTATATTGATCATTTAATGTGAATTTTTAGTGAAAACTTAATGATTGTGAGCTAGGTTGTACCCAGGGTTGTGATATTTTGAATTCTATCTAGTGCGGGTTAGTTGTTTACCTAGTGTAAAAATTAAAATATGCTTGATCTCGATCTCATGTCTAGTATTTTCTTCCTAAACTTTGTTTTATTAAGTTAGTGTCATGATGGATTGGAGAATTTGTGAATGTAGGTTCAATAATGTCTAAGAAAAGGACTGGCGATGATGTATCACGTTCATAAATTAGCCATCCATCTACTTTAGGATTTGGTTGTGATAACCAAAACACATTGTAGAGAATTAGAACGTAGGATGGCTAGAAAAGAGTTAATTTTGTTGGTTTTCAACAAGTTGGGCAAGTGTTTGTCAAAAGAACGTCCAAAATGGTCTAGTTGGGGTGCGAAGGTTGGAAGAACAAAGTTAGACATAAGGTTTGATAGTTGGCATGAGGTACCGAAAGACTACAAGGACACTTTATGGATGGAGTGCATGATACCGTTATTTTCCATAATGATGTTCCCCCACCTAAATTTCCATTCTTTTATTCTACAAATTAACTTCCCCTTATTGTAACTCCCAACGTTATAAATCCTCATAGAGACCCTTTGAAATCTAAGCCCTGGATATGGTAGAACTAAGAACGAAGAAAATGAGCATGATGTGCAAAAGTTGGCGTAAACACAAATACACTTTGCCAAAGGACTACATATTTTCTTCAGAGAGAGGTGATCGCCTGTGGCTAACTTACACACACATTCAACCAGAGAGTTCGGATATCCATAAGAGAAGGGCTTTGGAGAATGAGTCTAATGTTAATAAACTTAAATTAAATTATCAATGTATTTAGATCAACATGTCTTTAGTTATGACATGGCTCTAACAACCTAACATAGGGTACGAAGAAATAAAAACAATGTGTTTCCGAGATGAATGTAATTCCTCACCGATTGAGCTGTGAGGGTCAGGGATTGGCACCAATAGTGTTAGTGCAAAAAAGTCTAGAAAGAGATGATCAAATTGCAATCAAGATCGGGATGACTGAAGATGAGGAAAGGGCTTCGGTAGAACCAATGGAAGTGGATGAAATTGAGAGGTGTTATCTATTCCTCAAAGGCCAAGAAAACAAGGAGGTACTGTATGAAACAGAGGATAATTAAAAAATAGTGGAATGAGTGGTAAACCATTAAACTATTTTTTCCCTCGTTAACATATTTTTCTTTCACATGTACTAACCTATTACTATAATTTTGATAATTAGGAAAAATTTAAGAATGGTGAATTGGAAGGGCAATTCATATCCATGAGTAAGCACGACATCCTTTGTGAGGCTACAAGAAAACCCAACCACCTAGGGAGTGTTAGGGGAGTTGATGCTTTCTTGACCCAATGAGAGCCGTTTGGAATTGCTCGGTACTATGATCATTCCCAACCATTGTGGATCCACACATTGCAATAACAAGCGCTTCTCCAAGAGAAACAAATTGAGCAGCAAGACATTCTCATTCGTCAATTGATCTAACACACCAGGTTTGCTCTTTCAATGGATTTAAACAATTTAAAGCCTGACTGGACCCCACCATCGAGAGGATCACACCATTCTCCCAAAAATGATGAGGATAATTGGGAGGAAATTATTGAAACTCCTAGAGATAAAGCCAACACCCTCGACAAGGCCATCCTCGCAAGTGATAAAAAGGTACAAATTTCACTTTTTCAAATTGTTACTATGATATTCATGTCATATTTAACAAATGTTATTGGTGTGATATAGGGTTCACATGTGTGAGTTATACATTGATCAAGACATAGATGGTAGACCACTTCACATAGCTGGGAGAGTTTTGCATGAGTTAGTGAAACATCATCACACCATACCAATTGTAGAAGGTATTTTGAGAGTTTATTCTGTAGAGAAACCGTTGGTGATGGATGACCCTTTGCCAATTCTGGACTGATAATACAAGAATGTTGGTCCCACTTGGGGAATGTTTCTTCCTGGTCTCGTCGACTAATATACGTCAATCCTATAAAGGATCGGCATTCAAAAGTCACACGGCCTACAACACCTAAAGTGGTCCAAAATGCACCAAAACCGCTTCAAAGAACACCTAAACCGGTCCAAATAACACCAAACAATATTAGATAACCAGTTTCAAGAACAAAAGTCCTTAGAGACTCACCTCACTTCGTATGAGTGCTATAAAATTGGTTTAAACCACATGACCGCAACTCAACATAGCATTTTTTAGCAACGAATGCGTATTTGGTTGGAAATGGGAAATCATCATGCTATGGAGTGATTTTGAGGACCTACGGATATGTGAGAAAGTCAATTAGATGATAATGTCTTTACAAACCTTGTGAGTACAATAATTTGCTATTTATATATTTCAACTTGTTTACAACTAATTTAAAACATTCATAATTTCAAGGTACTTGTATTTTTTGAATAATCACAAGAAGGGATGGGTTGGATGCATGTGCCTCGTGATGACTTAAGGAATTGGTTGTACAAACCAAGAAAGAATCGAATAAATTTGCAAAAACTTAGGGAGGAAGGATAAGAATTATTCATTGCACCCTACATTGAAAGATTATAGTTATGATCTTGATTACATTTACAAACATTATGAAATTTTGTGATGATAAATTTGATTATTGTGTCCAGGGACCATTGACGGATGATTCTGATTGTTCCTGCAAAAACAAATGGGTGTATTGAATGCATGGATCCCTTGCACTTCCAACTATCAGATGCATTTGTCAAGATTTCGGTGTCGGCTATGAAGGACTCTATCGAAGAAGGTGATATTAATTTTGAAGTGGTCGAAATCAAGGTATAATACGGTACAATTGCTCCTTTTTTCAACTGGACTTATTTATGTGTTTCTAGACTTTTCATATTAGGAAAAGTGAAAAATGACCCTATAAAATTGAGACAGTGCAGATATAACCCTGTAAAATTTGAAAGTGCTAAATTAACCCTATGTTTCTGTAAAATTATGCAATTTTACCTATTTTTCTCAATTTTGGAATTGAATAAAAAATCAGTCATTGATCAAACATGAAAAGACACAAATACCACTGAGTTTAGTCGTAAAATTTTGTATACCATTTTATCCCTACACTTCTTATTCTTCAAACACACATATGTCTCTGCTCTACCGCTGATTATCCGCTGCCAGACTTCCGCCCACCTGGCGCCGCCTACGCCTACCACCACCACCTCTGCCACCCAAAACCACCAGTTCCTCCCAGAACCACCAACCGCGCCACCCAAACTCCACCTCCACCGCCCACCGCCGCCACTAGACCACCAACCCTACCACTAAAAACCCAACCCCGTCGCCCACCTCCGCCACCTAGAAACCATAGCTACCACCTCTCATCCACCCAGAAACCTGATGCTACCCATAATAAACCTACTATGGATTTGGAGTATAATAAAATAATGAGAAATTGATCTTTGTTCTTAGTCCCCATAATTCAATGGCAGCTGTGTCGTAAGCCCTCGGGACCCGTCACCACCCACCAATTATAGCGGTACCAGAGACTTATCGTGTCTGAGGATACTAGGGATGCTTAGGCTCCAATTATTTCACCTACAGTGCTCCAATATCTACTAATACTGCTATATCGGCAGATAGAAAGAAGAAATTTCCGGTGCTGAAGAGGAGGAAGAAGAAGAATTACAGGGGCGTGCCGCAGCGACCTGGGGGAAATAGGCGGCGGAAATTTGTGATCCCCGGTGAGCTGCTAGTGTTTGGTTGAGAACCTTGGAGACAGTGGAGATGAGGAAGTATTGGGGTTCATGTGGACTGGGGTTTGAGACGAGGAAGGCGAATGGGGGGTTTAAGATTTTGAAATTGGGATGAAGGATTGGGTAACAGTGATGAGGGTGACGATTGTGGAATAGGGAGGGCGTAAGGGTACGAGGCCTGCTGAGGGTTATAAATGTCTTTTTGAATTTATTTTTGAATTTTTTAACTCATGGGTATAATGGTCATTTCACCTATTTCAGGTCAATTTGACCGTTAACATCTTTGTCACCAAAGTCTAGGGTTATTTGTGCACTTTCAGATTTTACAAGGTCATATCTTCACTTTTGTCCTTAACATAAGGTTGAAAACACACTTTTCTCTTTCATATTTTATGTTGTTTTACATCTATGCAAGAAATAGAGTGCATAAATAGTGTACAGTTGGATTTACTTCAAATTGACAAGGTAATTATACATTTGTTTCTACTAACCATTCTTATTGACTCAATCTCAACATAATATTTTCTACTATCTTGCTACTCGCAGATTCTTCCAAAGGTAACGAAGCCATATTCAAAATAAGATATCAACAATGTAAGGAATTGTTTTTCCAGGCATCTCATTCTCAACTGCTCAGCAACCCTTCGGAACCCTAACTTGGTAGAGTAACACAATTTAGATAAATTAATATGATGTGAAAGTTCAGAATAGGATTGTATTAATTTTTATTAAATATTATTTCTTAGTTAGCGCTTTCTATAAATTTTTGTTAATTTGTAGAATATTTCCTTGTATTGTGTTGTAATTGTAGCCGTGGAATGAGGCCTATTTTGAGTTGGGAATGTGAATAAAAATTGTATCTTTACTATTGGAGTTGTACGCACTTTAGAACTCGTAAATAAATTTAACCCAAAAAGATAGAACACGTGAATTTAGAGAGGAGGGCCAGATTGTGGGACCAAAATAGGAAGTCCCCACCCCATCCCATAGGACCGAATTTGGTCTCTGAATTTGGTTCCAATTCCGGAACCCAATGATGTTCCAATTTCGGAACTTATGTCCAAGGGCTGATGGAGGCTGCCCCAGTTTCGTGTTCAGAATGCATTAAAGGCAGTTCTTCCAGCCTTTCAAAGATTGTTCATAACCGTCTTTAATGGATATTTTTAAAGTTAATTATTGGAACCACCTTTTATTTACGACAATCAAAGGCGCGTCTAGAGATGGCACTTTGAAAGTGCCTTCTCTGTTCCAATATAACCGCCTTTAATGTCCTCTTTTCTCACCAGTGGAATAAATTAGTAACGGTTTCAGTTATCTAGGGTTAAAAGAAACCTCAACGGAAACATCCACACCGGCAACTCCATTTCTATATTCCTCTCTCACCCCACTCTGATCACTAAAACGGCCTCTCTTTGGCGAGGTTTAATGGCTTCATTTACTGCTTGTCCCTCACTGCACGCCTTATTTCCAAAGTCCATAAATCCCTCGTTCCCTTCGTCGTGCCATTGGCCTCCAACAAACGCGATGATGTTTTCTCCTCAAATTCCTCAAAGCTTCCGACGCATTCTCCGTGCCTTTCCTGTAGACGGTTGTGAGGTTAGCCCCCTAGCAGTTGAAATTCTGTATAAGTTCTGACAGATGAAGGCAGTTTTGAGCTGATGAATTTTTTTGTATTGCAAGTCAATTGTTAAAATGAATTTGTTGACTCTGATACTGAATTTATTGGCTGTGAATTTGTTTGATGCGTTTGAAAAAGATGAGATTCTTCTGAGGCGCGGCCTTTTTATTTCTCTTGTTAATTTGAATCTTTATAGTACTTTAGCATCCTGTCAGTGGCGGAACTAGGGCTGGATCCTGGCGGGGGCTGGACGGGGCTGGCGGGGGCTGGGCTGGGCGGGGCTGGCAGGGGCTGAGATGAACAGTATAGCCTACCTTCACCGGGCGAGGGGGGGGGGGGGG
>JAULKK010000947.1:0-10596 GCA_032355705.1 Rubia peregrina
CTTACACTATACCCAACAAATAGACAAAGCCACATGAAATAACATAGTTATTCAGTAGTGCAAGCAGCTCGCGCACCGCAGTAAATCCCACATCTGTGCTCTCTATTACTCTCATGTTACTCTGAAATACTCGGAAAAAATTCTGCCCAAATTTCAACCCAGAATCGATGTGCGGGCTGAAGTTACCTAGTAATTATTAAATAGTTTTCAATTTTTGTTCACTCATAATTTTGATTAGTAGTTTTTGTAGAAAGACTGCATGGCATTTCTTATTGGATATCTTCTTAATGCATGCCATTAGGCCCGTCAAATGGGTTAATTGGATAAATTCATTATCCAAACCCAATTAACTCATTATCCAATTAACTCATTTATTATTTAGTCATAATGGGTTGGATTATAATGGGTTAATTCAATAAATGGATAACCCATGGATAACTAATGAAATAACTCATACGACCCAATGGGTAAAAATATATTAACCATTAAGTTATTATCCAATGGTTCATAATGTAATTAACACAATAAGTTACCATCCAACATTTTCTTCCTCTATTCTTCTTCCTTTGCTTCAAGTTAGTCGATTTGGGTTTCAACCTTGAGTTACCAGGCATGAGATATGAGTTAGGCTTAGTCATATTTAGACCTTTTAATCTGGGTTATCGGTCTGTGTTCCAGACCCGAGTTGTCGAGTCAAGCTGAGATCGAAAAACCCTTAGTTCGAGCAAAATTCGAATTAAGATTTAAGAGATTCGATCGAACTCGAACCTAATTCGAACAACTCTTAATTTGAGCTCGAGCCAAATTCGAACAACTCTTAATATGAGCTCTGCTGTTTTAAAATATCTTAATTTCGATCTCACCTCGATTTCGATCAAACTTATAATTTTTGGGCCGGGCTCGAGTGTGGATGAAATTAATTTGGTTCGAGCTCAAATTGATTAGGGATGTAAATGAGTCGAGACAAACTCGAAAAACCCTCAATGCAAGCTCAAGCTCGACTTGAGTTCGATCAACCAGTAAATTTTTGCCTCGAATTTGAATGAAATTATTTTTTCTTGATTTTTAACTCGAATCATGATTAAATATATTTTTATTTTTTTATGTACATGATAAAATATTATAAATAATAAATATATATTATGTTCGCTCAACAATCTTTACGAACAAAATTAGTGAGTTCGAGCTCGAATACTATAAAAGTTTGACACAAGCTCAGCTAAATCAAATTCGAGTCGAGTTTTGACCAAATTGGTTGCGACTTTTTTGCGAATTTTTTGATTTGTGTACACCTACCCATGATTTACAGCTGGTTCGTTTACAACCCAACAAAATGACTTTTATCCAATGGGTCATTTAGTTTTGACCCAACATGTCACTTTTTTTACCCAATGGGTCATTTATTAGTTCATTCAATTTACTAAAATTTTAATCCAACTTTTAAAAATATTGTTGTCTTATTATAAGAAATTATTCACAGGTCACCCGTTACCCAACCCAACCCAACCTGACCTAAAATTATCCAACGAGTAACCTGTTATCCAACCCAACTCAACCCAACAATTACAACTCATTTATATCCATTAACTCAATGAGTCATTATCCTATAAGTCTTATCCAATAAGTGAAAATAGTAAATGGAGAACGGTTATCCATCGGGTGACCCTACCCGTTTGACGGGCCTACACAGCATTAATGCTTCTGGGCATCTTAGCAGCATGGAATTTCAAATTTTTGGCCCCTTTGATATCAGTAAAATACATAGATAATCCTACAGTGTTTCTGTCAACAAGAAAAATAAAAGAGATGAAGCAAGGTGTGAAGGCTGGTGGCGTGTCACCTGATTCACCACTTCTCAAATTTTCAGATGACAGCAAAATATGCTGTCAGGATTGCAGATGATAGTTCTTGTGATTTCAGGCTTATGATCTAATAAGACGTGCGCTATGTGCTTCGTCTGTTGTCCAGCTGTTAGATCATCCCTCATACTTCTCTTGTTAGTCAACGTTGTGGAGCATGGCAATTTTATCTAGTGAAGCATGTGGAAACATCACTACTGAAGCTTTTTGTTGAAAGCAAGGATATGGATGAGTTTCTTGTTGTTGAGGAGGCTCATCTTCTTTTCATTTTAGTGCGATTTTCGCAGATTGTTTGAGAGGAGTAATTAGAAGAGGATGAAATTGTGTTGTTTTAGTGAGATTGATTGATGAAGTTACTATTGCTACATCTTGATTTTTGTGGTAAAATCAGTTATCTGAGGGATCGTACGTGTATTTTCTTCTGTTTGAAGGGGGGAAAAAGCAAAATAGTGATCATAATTCATTCACGAATTTTCTTATGTTTAAATAGGAAAAGTGAAAGTTTGGTGGCTATATCATTCTAGTTGATACAATATTTATGTGTACGAACTATTGGTGCTTGATAATAAAAAGAACTATTGGTGCTTGATACTAAAAGAACTATTGGTGCTTGATAATCAGTCATTATATGCAAGTATTCATAGAAGACAAGACATGGCAAAAACTTCAGAACAAAATGAACTTTCACTTGAGTATTTGTTTCGTGTGATCTTTACTTTATTCACTTGAATTTATTAGAACAAAATTCAGGAGGCAACATAGTTATCCATCAGAAACCATAGAAAATGAAAACAATGTGGAATTCATAATCCTAAACTGAAAAAAAAAAATCCAGGCCACCCAAACAGTTGGAAAGGCCTAGTTTCCGTTGTATTAACATTTCCTTAGCTCCCTCTGGACACCGTTGCTACATCAACCTTAGAGCTAGCACCCTCAACATTACTCGACAATTCACCTTGCTTCATTTTATTTTCGGATACCTATTAGCAATCAATAAAGTTAATATAAAAGTTTCACTATGTAGAAATATAATTGATTTAGAGTATATCAATGATAAATCTAACCTTTTTTTCGAGACATCTTCTCCACTTTCTTCACAATCTTTTCAACTTTGGATTGCTTCCTCTTTGTTGGAGGACGACCTCGTGATCGAAGTTTCAGTGGAGAGTGCAATTTTTCCTCTCAACTTGGGATCCTTCATTTATTTTGATTTCATCTTGAACTATAGATGAAACATTCATATCACCCTTTGAGGAATCAGTATTGACATTCATCAATCTCTTCTTTGCATCAGCCAGTATATCCACCAAGATAGAGAAACTGTCATCACTTTTAGAACCATGTTCTTGTACATCACATAACAAGGGATTAAGTTTATTGTATCTATGCCTTTCTTCTTTATCATAGCCCATGTCATCATAAACATTCAGTATTCTTTGATATCCACTCTTAATATCCTTGCGCCATCTTTCTAAATGTACTTCCTTGGAATTTCAACGATATTTCTTTTGATAAGAACAGACATCAGATGCCTACACAAAATTCCTCAAAACTCAAATAATTGACACAAACAATTCAGCTCGAACTGTAACTCATTATATTGTACCCAAAATACAATTTCTTCAGAATTTGTTCTAGAATCATCCAATTTAATTTCCAACACTTCGAATATCATATCTGGTCCTTCTTGTTTAAGAAATGAAGTGTTGCAAAATATCAACCCCTTGACTTCATCTTGAAACTTCTTAAATATCTTGTTAGTGTAGCCTTTTTGAAATTGCTTTTCAGTTGGATGACTACTAACTATTGGAATGGTAAAATTGAAAGAGGCAAAATATGAAGTCTTCTCTTTCTTTTTTTCAATTTTACTTTTCAAAGCATTGCCATATTACTCAACAAACTATTTACATGTAGTTTTTGAGTGAATATAATCATCGCAAAAAAGCATTCATACTCTCACTTCTTTGACTTGCTGACACTATTTTCCAAAACTTGTTCTTAACATATGCTGGTATCCACTTACAACGAGTTTCAAACATAGAATTCAACCAAACATTCTTCTCCAAATTAAATTCTTGAATCAATCGTTCCCAATTTGGATCAAATTTGTCAATAGTCAAAGAGCTATAAACTACATTCTTAAACTTCTTTTTTATCATCTTATTGTTTTCATAAACACTTAATTTGGCAGGAAGCTTATTCATGATATGCCAAAGACACAAGCGATGATGTGAGTAGGGAAATACATGTGTTATAGCAATTTTCATAGCTCTGCACTAATCTACAATGATACCTTGAGGAGCATGTCCTCCCATGCATGGCATCCCAGACTTGAACAACCAAGTAAAAGTTTTTCGAATCTTTCTTTGATACCAAACCGCAACCAAGAAAAGCATATTCACCATGGTGATTTACTCTGACAAAGGGGAAAATGGCATGTCATAACTATTTGTCAAATATTTAGCATCAAATATAACCACATCAGAAAAATACTCATACTTACCTCTACATCTCCCATCAGACCAAAAAAATATTTTTAATTTGAGAATCTGCATCCACATCAATCATATAAAATAAATTTGAATTCCTACTTTGCATACGACAAAAATAGTTATTCAATGGTTCAACATCTCCAACTCCAAGCCTTAGCTTCCGTGCTTCGGCCACGTAATTTCTGAACTTTCTTTAATCAAATGCTAAATTTTCTTAACCACCATATTCAACAGCAAAAGATTGAAAACTCTTGCTCTAACCAATTCCAGCTTGATCATTCATCTATAATTTTCTCTTCGTACAAGAATCTAACACTTTATTACTTCTAAAATGTCTCAATTTTTATTAAGGAGATACTTTATTATATTTATGTATATCTTGTACCATATATAGAATCCTTTTCTATTTGTCAAATGTTGCATATATGCCTATATATTGTACCCATGTATCATGAATAAAATCAAGCATTTATATTTTACATGGTATCAGAGGTAAAATCCTTAAACCCTAAATTCTTATAAAAAACATTCACTGCAACACTTTGCTTTCGTTGCATGCATCACCCTGATCTCTTTCATGTGTCACTGCCACCGCTAAAGCTTCTGTCGCTACTGTTGCCACTTTCTCTCCACCACAATTACTGACCTCTATAATCAAGTTCAGATTGAATATCTTGATGTCGCAGAATTTGCCACTCTCGCTGGCGATGATGCCCTGGCTGATATGCCCGTTGTCTATGCTTTCCCTGCCGATGTTGGTGCCACTATTCCAGGTCTCCCCAATGGAGATCCTCAGCTACCGCCCCAGTTTCCCGGTGTACCATCCTGCCCGACCTGAACGTTTCTGATGCCGCTGTCTACCAGGGGGCGTTCAAGCAGCGACAGTTGCCGCTGCTCAGGCTCTTTGCCAAGCTTCTGGAGACTCCTCTCAGGCTCTGCCAACCACTCATCTCTACTTTGTGCATCCTTCGGATCATTCATGTCTGCTTATTTCTCTGGTGATCTTAATGGGTGATAATTTTTATGATTGGAGCATTTTCCACAAAAGGTAAGCTTGGTTTTCTTGATGGGTCCATTTTTAAGCCTTTGCCTGATGAACCATTTTACAATGATTGGAATAGTGTGAATTATATGCTTGTTGGTTGGATTTTTTAGACTCTTGATCCTTCTATTTGTTCTATTATTAATTTTTGTGAGACTGCTAAGGAGCTTTGGAATGACCTTAAGTAGTGTTTTTTCTGTAAGGAATGGTGCGCGCATGAGTGAGATACGTGCGGGCATTTACGTTTATCATCAAAATGGCAAGTCTGTTGTTTATTATGGAAGGTGTAAGAAGTTATGGGATGAGCTGTTTACTTACTTGCCCCCTTAGACATGTGTCTATCCTGCTGCTGCTATTACCATCAAGTAACGTGAGAATGAGATGTTTAATAAATTTCTCATTGATAGATGATGGTTTTATACTCTTAGATTGCATATTTTGGTGCAAGATCCTTTGCCTTCTATTATTCGTGTTCACTCGCTTACATTTCAGGAGTAGTGTCAAAAGACCATCGTTAATGCCCGTAAATCCACTTGGGATACCATGGCCTTTTCTCCTCGTCGACCAACATCGTACTCTGCTTCAAAACCAGCTGCAGCCGCCCCAGGTGCTCCGTCCACTGCCGCTGTTGATTGGAAGAGCCACCTGTGTACCCATTGCAACTGAAAGGGCCATGACGTTAATACTTTCTTTCGCATTATCTCGTGTTTTATTTGTTCCGTAATTACGTTGCAACTTGTTGTCATTTGTTAAATTAATTGTTGCTTTTAAAAAATCTGATTTGTTTACCAAGAAATTATGCATTTTACAGGATGACAGTATGAGGACAGTGATTGGTGTGAGTGATCAGTAGGGTGGGGTTTATTGGTTGCGCAGACTGGGTGCTCCAATAGTCTTACCACCATCTTCATCAGCTGTTGCAGCCATGTTTTCGCCTGAGTTATGGAATCAACTTTTTGGTCATCCGTCTTCTTCTGTGTTGTCTTCTATTCAGGTTATTACTTTAAGTCGTAGTGAATTGTTTAAAGTTGTTTCTTGCTTGATTTTTCATCGGGCAAAACAGTCTAGAAATTGTTTTACTTTAAGTGACTCTAAAGCTAGTCATTTGTTTGAACTTATACATTGTGATGTTTGGGGGCCTTATGCCTCCCCTTCTTCTAATAGAGAATTTTCATTTTAAACCATAGCTGATGATTATTCCCGAGCTGTTTGGGTTTTTCTGTTAGTTTCTAAGTCTCAAGTACCTATCAAAATGAAGGAATTCTTTGCTCTCATTTAGACGCAGTTCCGTCGATCTGTTCAACGGGTTTGGCTAACAATGAAACTGAATTTATGCCTCTTAAGCCTTACTCTGTAGAGAAAGGGATTAAGTTCAAGACATCTACAGTCTATACACTACATCAAAATGGGAGAGTGGAGTGGAAGTACTGACATATCCTCAATGTAGCTCGTGCTCTTTGTTTCCAAGCTCATTTGCCTATTGTCTTCTAGGGATAATGCATTCTTACTGCGGCATACCTGGTCAATTACACTCCAACACCAGTTCTAGATGGTCGTTAGCCTATCAACTTCTTCATGGTTGTGCACCAGATTACAACCATCCCAGAGTGTTCATTTGTGTGTGTGTGCATGTGTGTGTGTTTTACATCTCAACTTCCAAAGCCATGAGATAAGTTTGCATCCAAAAGTTGCAAATGTGTCTTTCTTGGTTATCTGACTGACAAGAAAGCTTGGCATGTTTATAACTTGGAGTCTTATACTGTGTTTAATATTCGAGATGTTGTGTTTTATGAAGATTACTTTCCGTATTTCCCTGTCATTGAACTGCCTATCTCAGCCACCATATCAGAACTTCTGCCACCGCTAGCTTATGACATCATGCTGCCACTTCCTTTGCATCCGCCGCCCACCTTGGACACGCCATCCAAGCCGCAGTCAGCTCTAGGTTCACTGCCACGAACAACTTGAAGTACGACACTGCGGCCATTGCCAGCTCAACTCCAACCGTCATCTTTGGAGTCTCGGCCAGCTCTCCTCGAGCTCCGTTCTGAGCCACTGATGGCCAATATGGAGCAGCACTCAGTCTTCCCTCAGCCGCGGATTGAATGGATGACTTCTTTGGATTCTAAAGTTGACCTGTCTCCACCACCACGACCTACTCGTCGTCCATGTACTCGTCGTCGTTAGCCGCCAGTTAAGTTGAAGGATTATGTCTACACTGCTACTTGCTGTTTAGACCCACTCCCTCCGCTGCTATCTCATCCCTTCCTGCACTGTTCTTATGAACACATTACCCTATTGCTGATTATCTTTCCTGTAATAATTTTCAATTTTGCATTCTATATTTTTAGCTACAATTACAGATGGCTCCAACCCTGTTACATATTCTGAGGCTTCTCGTCATTCTCATTGGCGCGCAGCTATGAGGGACGAGCTTGATGATTTGGAGAGGAATGATACTTAAGTTCTCTCACCTTTGCCTCCTGGAAAACATGTCATAGGAAGTAAATGGGTGTTTCAAACCAAGTATAAATCTAATGGTTCGATAGAGCGTTACAAGGCTGGGTTGGTTGTTCTAGGAAATCATCATATTGAGGGCACTGATTACACTGAGACTTTTACTCATGTTGCCAAAATGAGTTATATGCATCTCTTTTTGGTTGTTTCTGTTATTCGAGAATGGGAGCTTCATCAGATAGACGTTCATAATGTGTTCCTGCATGGAGATCTCGATGATGAGGTGTACATGCGCCCACCTCTGGGTTACACACTTGCGACACCTGGTCTAGTATGCAAGCTTCGCAAATTTCTTTATGGTCTTTACCCATGCACAAAAGAATTGGTTTTCCAAGCTTGTCGATGCTCTCCACATATTTATTCAAAGTAAGGCTGATACTCTTTTTCTCTTACTTGTGTGATGGTGTCTCACTCCAGGTCTTGGTCTATGTTGATGATCTTATTGTTGTTGGTTCTTCTTCGACTCTAATGTTTGAGTTCAAGAAGTATCTTTATTTGTGTTTCCATTGAAGGACCTGGGTGTATTGAAGTATTTCTTAGGCATTGAGATTGCAAGGATGCCTAATGGCATGTTTCCTTTCAACAGAAATATGTGCTTGATATTTTTTCAGATACGAGTTTACTGGTAGCCAAACCTATAGATTTTCCCATGGAGCAACAGAACAACCTGGCAAGCCCAGATGGCCCTACATTTCTTGACCCCGTGTAGTACATGGGTCTAGTTGGCAAGTTGATTTTTCTTACGATTACTCGTCTGGAGATGAGCTATTCTGTGTAAACCTAGGTGCAGTTTATGGAGAAACCACGTATAGATCATTGGATTGCTTCACTGCGCGTTTATTCACTTTATGAAGAGCCATCTAGGTCAAGGCCTATTTCTTTCTGCTAAAACTTCACTGCAGCTTACTACTTTTTGTGATTTTGATTGGGAAACTTTCCCCATCACTTCCCGTTGTTTGAATGGATATTTTGTTATGATTGGCGAGTCTCCTATCTCTTGGAAAACAAAGAAACAACCAACAGTTTCTCGGTCTTCAGCTGAAGCAGAATACTGCTCTATGGTCATTGCTTGCTTTGAGTTGCTTTGACTCAAGTCTCTTCATCGGTCTTTGGGTATAGGAAATTATTCTCCTATGCGTTTATATTGTTATAGTCAGGAAACTCTTCACATTCCAGCCAATTCTGTGTTTCATGAACGTACGGAACACATCGAGATTGATTGTCATTTTATTCGTGATTTGGTACATTCGGGTGAAGTTGTTGCTCATCATATTCGGACTTCTAGTCAACCTGCAGATTTATTTACTAAAGCTCTTGGGCGACATGCATTTCAGACTCTTCTTGGCAAGTATGGCATTCGTGATCCACATGCTCCAACTTGAGAAGGAGTGTTAAGGTGATATTTTGTTATATTTTATGTATATATTATACCATAGATAGAATTTTCCCCATTTATTATTCTTTATATGGTGCCTTTATATAGTACGCTTGTATCATGAATAAAATCAACCATTCATATTTTACAATTTCCCTACACTTAATCCATGATTTTGAAAACTAGTTATTACAAATAAATGACCATTTTGAACTCTAACATTGATTCTTGCTTTGTAGTCTTTTTTACTAGATGGCCTTGGATAAAAAGTATTCTTAGCTCTGATAACAGTCTTACAATTTTTGAAGCATCCAAATGAAAGATACTTTTGCCGACTATCATCATCTTTTTTGGAACGTAATTTAGAAATTCCAAAACCAAAGCGTTGAGCATAAGAGTAGTAGAATTCACGAACTTCTTCTTTAGATGAGAAACACATTCCAACTTCTTGAGTTATAACTTTTCCTCAGATAATTGTAAAAGACTTTTCTTCTCTTTATCTCTATCTGTATCGACATCCCCTGCAAATGTATAAGTTTTAACTGTCTACAATATGAATATTGTTGCCAAGAAACAATATTTGGCTCAGTATGATTACTATGTTCGAAATCCTTGTTGTAAGGATTCAAAGAAATCTGGCCTCATTTTCTTACAATTTAAAAACATCTACTAAATGTCAATAAAATATTATAGCAAATTCAATGATATTACGGGATTATGCAAGGATGGAGGTTAACAGGTTCAGTTGCGAAACAAATATGATTCAAACATACAATTTCCAACTTCTTCTAGACAATTTTATAAAGAGATTCAGGCAACAAAATATGTATCTTACATTTACCTTTTCAATCTCGGCGGATATTTCTAAACATGATCAGGCGGGAATGTTAGTGATGAACTGTTTAGTTTAGACACTTTAGCGAACATATTTTGAGTATCTTGAGAATATTTTATATTTTACTTAAAAATTTAATTAACACGGATCCTGTAACTAATCAGTACGGAAAGTTCACATACACTATTCTCCAACATTAGTTCAATTTCCAAAAGAGGGTCGGAAACAAGATTTAACTTACGAAAAAAATCATAATGTTGAAAGAAATAACTTGAATATCACTGATGATATTAGTTTCTTCATTCTCCATGGAAGTTGATCCAATTTCTACCATATGATATGCATGGTTGTAAAAATCGCTAGGCAGGCCTAGGCGGGAAGGACACCGCCTAGCGCCTACCCGATTAATCGGGGATTAATCGGTCTAGGCGGATTTGTATTATTTTATTATTTATATATAATTAATTAATATAATA